>BQNB010051046.1:3701-41204 GCA_026074375.1 Tanacetum coccineum
AGACTTCATTACTAGTACCTTGTTGGGTATGTTCCAGCACTATCTCCATCTCAATCCGCACTATTCCCTTATTCTCACTTTACTCCTTTTTTTAATCATACCTAAGGACTTCTACACTAACTAGTGGATTGTCCCTGGGTAGATCCCTCCGGCTCTGGCGAGATCGTGGGAACGAGTACCTAACCTTACCATCCTTATAACTTCGATAAAGTAATTACAGGATTGGTCTTTGGTATTTCCATAATTGCCATCATACACCATTGGCTCCCCCTTAATATATGCATCAATTTTCGAAAGAGTTTAGCACATATAGGAGAGCCTACGCTTGAGTTCAAAAGATCACATTTTTTATCAGATTGCATATTTTAATCCCATTTTCTCCCCCGATTAAAAATTTCAAACCCGTTGAGATTTTGGATCCCAATGGATTTAAATATGTTAAAATTTTAGGAGAAACATGAGCCGATTACATACAAGCCAAACTTGGAACATATTACTACTCCCCCTTAAATTATGAGGGTCTATGTTAGTGTCAGTTATGATAATTTTGAAGGATTTTGAGTTTAACGAAAAACTCATGAAAAATTCATAGACTGGCACATAACATCTAATTCCATACAACTTATAATGTACAAGATGTATGTTACATAACAGATGATATTGACCTTAATGTTGGAATGATGAAATCATTCTATTCTCTTGATTAGTCGGTAGTCAATATCTCTGAACCTTCCACTTAAAGAAGCATTCAAGATTCCTGAAGATTCTTCAGATCTTTAACCTTTTACCGAATATCTCGATGAACTGTTGATTATTGTAGTGGAGGTGGTGGTGGTGGAAGTGTTGATGTTGTTTCAGTTGTCATTGTAAAGCTGGAAGGAGCATCAGCTGATGCAGTGAGAGCTCTGAAGAATTTTGTGTTATGCAGAGTATCCACAGAGTTATGAAGATTGGGTTCCTTTGCTTCTGTTGTAGATCTAAGACATGATTACCCTTTCTAATCGACACCCAGGCATTAAATAGCCGAATCTGATCATCAAATCTTGTGGTAGCAGGAGAGGGAACATGCTCATTAGCCATGTTATCTGCACAATTCTATCAACAAAGATAGGCAGACATGACAGATGTTTGATGCTAGATGAGAATTTTGGCCATGATTGATTGACATGCAATATTTGATTAAGGTGAGATTAAATCACAAACGGTAGACTTAAATTATCATCAAACCGCTACCAGGAATTTTCAAGCAAACAACTATCAATCATATGCAATTCAATCATATTTCAACTTTTAATTCAGGATCTTAGGGACCTAATTCTAACACAGAAAGTACAATCCTGAGCATAACACTAGTACGCAATCACTTAATCGACAACCATCAAACTGTAATCGACTAGCAAAGATCAATCAACATTCGAAAATTATTTAATCAGATCGTACAAACGCATGGGAATCATATTTGAACATCAAACTCAAATCATCTAGTCCTAACAGCCATATCTCAGTAATTTAAAGTTGGCAGATTTAGTCCCTGGGATTTCAAGCTTCTTGTATTTTCGGTATTAAGAATTTAAGGTTAAATAAGATTAGCAAATGGCACAACTGGCCCTTGTAGTTAATTACAGCTAGGAAACATTTAGCAAGTTGCACATAAGTCCCTAATCTTTCTAATTAATGACACATTTGGCTCTTTGAGTTAGAATAAATTAACTCCCCTTCAAATTAAAATTATAACCCCATTTAAATACAAAACCATTTCCGTTTAAGTATAGGATGAATTAATACGACCGTTTGATGTCATAAAATTTGAAAAAACACTCTCCCCCTCAATCGATGACCCGTTTTCTATTGAAAGAGCTGTAGTCATTGACTGAGTGTCAAATTTTTTATGAGAAATCCAGATCTGATTGATTTTTCAAACAACACTTTTACCACCGTGGTTAACACAAATAATTTTTGAAGAATCATAGAATAAAAATTATTTGGATAAAAAGAAGACTTCTCTTCTTGGTCAAGAAATAATGCACTTAGGCGTACATTAGATCGAGGTTGCATGGATATAAAGTAATCCATGCCCGGGAGAACTTAATCACCCGTTGTTAGGAACAGCCGTCTTTTTGGCGACATGCTTTCCTTATTTTGAAAAGCGGGTTGCAGTCTGAAATAACTGCAAGCCATTTAGACATGTTTTGAAAAGTTTGAACTTCCGTTCGAGCTTCATTTAAAGGCCCGTGTCATTATTGAATGACATTTCTAGGTCCGTAAATGTTATCGATAAGCAGAAGACATGTCTTGAAAAACTATTTTTGGTATTTTCTATTTTCTGATTTTTATGGATTTTTGTTGGTTTTATATTTTTGTAATTTCTTTTTGAGTTGGAATATGTACATATTTACATAGGATACTTGAAGCTAATCTGTTACTCATCCTTATCATCCTGAAGACGTTTGAGTGTCTCTGGCTTCATACTCTTCATGCCAAGCCGCGGGAGAATGAATTCGAATCGTTCTCTGGGCAGTGCCTTAGTGAATATATCCGCCAGTTGATACTCTGTCCTCACGAAATACAACTCAACCACTCCCTTTTCCACTTGTTCTCTGATGAAATGATGTCGGATGTCGATGTGTTTAGACCTGGAGTGCTGGACGTTGTTGCAGCAGAGAGCTATGGCACTCTTGTTGTCACAATACAGAGGGATGTGATTGTATGCAAAGCCATAATCCGATAATTGAGACCTCATCCATAGGATTTGGGCACAACATCCAGACATCGCGATGTATTCAGCCTCTGTAGACGAGATGGACGTGCTAGTTTGCTTCTTTGATGACCAGCTTACTAACTTATCACCAAGGAACTGAGCACTGCCAGATGTGCTTCTTCGAGTGTCTTGACAACCTGCATGATCTGCGTCTGCGTATGCTGTTAGTGCCATGGCGGTGTCTTTCGGATACCAAAGACCCATATTTATGGTTCCTTGAAGATACCGAAAGACCCGTTTAACTGCTTCAAGGTGCTTTTTAGTGGGCTTAGATTGATATCTAGCACACATGCACACAGCAAAAACTAGGTCAGGTCTACTGGCTGTGAGATACATCAGGGATCTAATCATACTACGATATTGAGCGTGATAACTATTGTTATATGAAAAATCGACTAATGGTAAATGGTTAACCCAACCCTTTCCAAAGTCGATCACACAAGCACGCAGCATATCCTCAAGAGTTTGAATAGTCCTATCGCTTTGCTCGTCAGTTTACAGATGATATGCAGTACTCATATCCAAATTCGTACCCAATGCCTTCTGAAGTGACCTTCAGAAATTTGATGCAAATTTGAGGTCGCGATCACAAATGATTAAGACATGTATTTCATGTCTCATGACTACCTATTTTGGGTACATTCTTGCCAACTTTTCCATGGGATCAGTTTCCCTCATTGGTACAAGATTATGGATTTAGTGAGTCAGTCAACAATCACCCAAATGGTGTCATAACCTTATGACGACTTAGGAAGCTTCATGATAAAATCCATCGTGATATTATCCCACTTCCACTGAGGTATCTTAAGTTGCACCAATAATCCTGATGGCCTTTGGTGTTCAGCCTTGACCTTGGCACATGTCAGACATTTCCTAACATAGGTGGTGATGTCGGCCTTCATATTAGGCCACCAATATAGCTTCTTCATGTCTTGATACATCTTGTTAGAACCCGGATGGATTGAGTATTTTAACTTGTGGGACTCGTGCATGATCATAGTCCTCAAATTACCATAACAATGTAACCAACTCCTGCCATTTAAGCATAGAGTTCCATCCACGCGGGGTTCTAACTTTTCCGTTCTAAGTTTCTCTGGATCCTTAGAATTTTTGATCAACATACCTCCAACATCTTTGTTCTTGATGTTCTTTGGTTTCCGTGCTTCAGTCTGAGCATTCAAGATTTTCTTAGGAAGGTCCAAACCAATAGTCATGACTAAGGCTCGAACTCTTAATGGCTTTATTTGCTATTTCTTGCTTAAAGCATCAGTAACAACATTTGCCTTTTCTTGGGTAATAACGAATCTCACAATCATAATCTTTCTGATTAATAATGTGTTGTAAACTCTTATGATCAGTGTACACTGTACACTTGGTCCCATACAGACAGTGCCTCCAAATCTTGAGAGCGAACACTACTGCTCCAAGTTCCAGATCATGAGTCGTATAGTTCTTCTCATGAATTTTCAATTGGCGTGATGCATAAGCAACCACATTCTCTCTTTGCATCAACACATCGCCCAAACCTTTGATTGAAGCATCACAGTATGCGATAAAATCTTTGCTTTCTTTAAGTAAAGCCAGAATTGGTGCACTACATAACTTCTGCTTCAACAGTTGAAACACTGCTTCTTGTTTGTCACCCCAAACAAAGGTGACTTTCTTCTGAGTCAGTTTGGTCACTGGCTTAGCGATCTTTAAAACTTCTTTGATGAATCTTCGATGATACCCAACAAGACCTAAAAATTAATGAATCTCCGTTGGTGACTTAGGAGATGCCCTATCTTTAATGGATTCGATCTTGGCAGGGTCCACGTGAATGCCTTGACTATCAATCATGTGGCTGAGAAATTGTACCTTGGGAAGCTAAAATTCGCATTTTGAGAATTTAGCGTACAACTCTTCTTTCTTAAGCAATTCCAGAATTGCCTTAAGATGTTCTTCGTGTTCCTTCTTGTTCTTAGAGTAGATGAGAATATCTTCAATAAAGATAATCACAAATTTATCCAAAAATGGCTTGCACACACGATTCATGAGATCCATAAATACTGTTGGTGCGTTCGTCAAGACAAATGGCATAACTTGGAACTCATAATGGCCATATCAAGTTCTGAATGTCGTCTTTAGAATATCTTCTTCTCGTACCCTAAGTTGGTGATAACCTGATCGCAAGTCTATCTTAGAATAATACTGGATCCTTGTAGTTGGTCAAATAAATCATCGATCCTTGGGAGTAGATAACAATTCTTTACCGTGAGCTTGTTCAGCTCTCGGTAGTCGATGCACATTCGAAATGATCCATCTTTCTTCTTGACAAACAAGACCGGAGCTCCCTAGGGTGAGGAACTGGCCCTTATAAAGCCTTTGTCGGATAGCTCCTTCAGTTGGTTCGACAATTCTTTTATTTTGGATGGCGCTAACTGATAAGGCGCTCGTGCTACAGGTACAACACCAGGTACTAAATCGATTTAAAACTCAACTTGTCTTCGAGAAATACCACGTGAAAATCCCGAACTATTGGTAAGTTCTCAAGTCGTTTCTCCTTCGACTTGTCTTCAGGGTCCTTCGTAGTAACATGTGCCAAAAAGATAGGACATCCTTTTAGCAAATACTTTTGGGTTTTGGTGCACGAGATGATGTTTAATCGTGTCTTATTTCCTCGGTTGCTTCCGTCACCACAAATAATTAATGTTTTATTTCCCTAGGGAATACGAATGATTTTCTCGGCACAAACGATGACCCCCTTGGTACTTTGCCAACCAGTCCATACCGATTATGACGTTGAGACTACCAAGTTCTATAGGCATTAAGTCTATGTTGAATGGGTGATTTAATAAATTTAATGTACAACCCCGAATGATAGTGTTTAACCCAATTATTCTCCCGTAAGCTAGTTCAACATCATAATAATGATCTAAGGTAGATGGCGTGATATCAATTTGGGAGCTAAATGCTGTAGACACAAAGCTTCTATCGGCACAAGTATCAAATAAGACAGAAGCATAGTGGTCGTTTAGAAGGAACGTACCTGTAACGATGTTTGAGTTTGGGTTTGTCCCTGTACGGCCTACCACATACACTTTCGCTGAAGCATTGCCATTTCCACCTTGGTTACCATGGTTGTTGTTTTTCAGCTTTAGACAACCCCTCTTGAAATGTCCCTAGGCTCCACATTTATAGAAAGTAGGTTTCTGACCTGCCTTAGTTCCCCTCTAATTATTACTAGCATTAGTATTTGCAGGACTTCTACAGTCGTGAGCCAGATGGCCAACTCTGTTACACTTGTGGCATTTAGGAGCACATGGATCATCATGGCGATAGTTGCATTTAGGATATAGAGGTTTAGATCCTCTGTAAGGTTTCTTCTCACCAGATCCCGCAGTGTAGGATCAGCCAGTGTTCTGCTTCTTATTTTGTTGTTATTGTTTTGGTTATCATCTTGCTTTCTTTTGTTCTATGTCTGACGTTTAGTAAAAGTACAAATTTTCTTATCAATCAGTTCAGTTGCTATTTCAATCGCCTCTTGCATTATCTTAGGCTTTGATGCTACTACACTTCCGTAGATCATGTCGGGCAAACCACCTACATATCTCTCAATCTTGTCCGATTCTTCAGGAAACATTCTAACACACAAAAATGCCAGTTCCTGAAAATGTTGGTTGTAACCTTTCATGTTGGTACCTTTTACCTTCAAATTCTACAACTTAGCTTTGAGCTTCTTAATCTCGCCCCTCAGGTAGTACTTGTCAGTCATCTTCTTTTTCAGGTCTGTCCAAGTCATTGCATACGCAACATCATGACCAACAGTCCTAACGTGGGAGTTTCACCACGTTAGAGCACTTGCAAGAAGAGTACAAGTGGAAAACATGATTTGATTTTCCACAGAATAGTTGCTTATACTGAACACAGTTTCCATTTTCTCAAACCATTGAGTCAATTTGACAACTCCTTATGTGCCCTTGAAATTTAGAGGTTGACACTTCATGAAGTCTGGGTAAGTGCACTCTCTAGCAGCACGTTATGTCCTCCTAACACCCGTTCTCGAATTATGGCTGTCATCGCCATTCGTGTTTCTGTCAGCATCACATGCTGCCAAAGCATCATTAATACCTTGGTCGATCATTACCTTATGTTGGGCATTAGTCATAGAAGTAGTGGCAGTGGTATCGGCGGGGTTGGCTCTGGTGGTTCTTTTTGGTGTCATTTTCTTCAATCACAAGAAAACATAATACCCATTAGATTTCATAAAATCATAACCATGACATGACATATACCTAATAAATAAAGTGAGATCACATCACACAGTGAAATGTACAACTGAATTGAAATTAACAATGGTGTAACTAAATCGACATTAATTCATAATAAATTCGATTATAGACATAACATAATACATCCTTTCCATATATAATCCGGAAACATACATGACCGATTCAGATACAAAAGGATCACTAGGATTAGGTTACAAAATGAAATATAAACAACCTAAAGCCTTACTAGCTGGGAGTTAACTCATAAAACTTAGTAGGCTAATACAATATAGCTATAACATAACCAAATCTACAAATTGCTACCTGTAACACCCTCAAATCTGAGTCGCAGCGGAATGTTGAATATCCGGGGGCGTTACTTCATAGATCAATAGCACAATATATGAGAACGACCACTAAACGTGTTGTTTGAAAAAGATACATTGGATTAACAAAATACTTGTCTGTTACATAAGCTCATGGCTTTAATTTGTTCAACAACATAAATAAAGATTTTGGTTTATAACAATTATCCCCAAAATGTAATAAGACCACAAATCTTTGATATGACTCTTCAATTATTGACTTCTAATGTATCATTGCACCTTGTGCCTTATTGACCTGAGAAAACATGCTTAAAACGTCAACATAAAGTTGGTGAATTCATAGGTTTATGTAAATCAATAGTAAGACCGCAAGATTTTTAAATGTATGATTAAGCAACAAATGCAAACATCATAAAAAGTAACTACGTTTTCCTAAGCTCATGACACTGAAGCTCAACATGTATGAATGCAATAAATTGCCAATAAATGCCCATAAATGATGTTCTAACCCGCAACTTCCCAAATCCGACATGGTATACGTTTGTTGTCCGGCAACCCGACACAGTGAGCGTTACTCACCCAAACGAGGATGTCAATCCAAAATAGATCTATTTATAACACTCGCGCTCACAACCTAGTGATTGACAATTCATGATAAAGGGTTTAGTGGGTTATCGTTACTTAGGTAAACACGTGATCACAGTATAAAATGTTGCGTCCAATTTGTGAAACAAAGCATGTTCTCACCCCAAAGGTGTATATCATTTAAATAATTATAAAACATGGGGCTATGAACTCACCTTAGTAAATAGTCTTCTGGAAATGATAATATATATCCAAGCACGGCAAATGAATCACACCATCAAATACCTAAGTAAATACGGCCAGTCTTAGTATATACGTTTAGGCTAAAGACTCAATGTATAAACTACAATAATTTGCTAGTTTATATATACCGTTATCACTTGTGTGGTGGTGCACATGTTTATTATATTTGTATTCACTTGATGGCTCTTTGAAAGGTATATGTTTACACACGTTCAAGTATATATGTATAACGTTATTAATAAATACTCATAGTTATTAAGTCGTGGTTTAACTCGTATAATGTCCGATAATATTATAATTCGTCCGATCCGTTAAGTGTTTACCAAAATCACTTTCATTTATAAAATACTCTTAGGTTTTCTATAATTACCAAATCAGTCCCTATGTTTATGAAATATATAATATTTGCAGTTTCAACCCTCATGTTTCAAAATTGACACTTTTGACCCCTCAACTTACAAAAATCACATTTTAAGTCTGATTGAGATCTAAAAAGTGGCATTTGGTTTTAATGGACTCTAATCAGCCATATAAGTTGGGTCAGATAATAAATAAGCTCGGATGAGCTTATTTTGGCTTGTTGGGCCTTATTGGACTCGTTAAGGTCCAATAAGAAATCCAAAGGTCAAATTGGGTTTTCAAAAGCATAAAAGCCCTTTTTAAGTCCATTTAAGCTCACTGAATCTGTTTGTCTTAAAAATAAGCTTGGGTGAGCTTATTCGAGCTTATTGGGCTTGTTAGCCCAATAGCCTTAACCCGTTTAGTTGTAAAAGGTTCTATTAAGTATTTCAACTTATTTTCTAGACTTGTTAAGCACATTTGGGTCTGTTTTCTGTTTTGGCTTATTCAATAAGCCATTAAGCTCGTTATTGGGCTTATTGGACTCGTTATGAGCCCAACAAGAGTTTTAAAGGTTTGGGCTTGGTTCATTAAGGTCCATCAGCTTGTCTAGGCTTATTACAAAACCTATAAGCTGTCTAAGCTCACAAGTAAGCCGTCCAAGCTTATTGGTGGCTTATGGACCTCGTGGGTTCACGAAAATGGGCCGTGAAGTCCCAATAAGGATCCGTTTGGTTTTAAAAAGGTATAAAGGGTCTACATTGGTTGAAATAAGTTTGTAGGATTCTCAATAAGCTCGTTGAGCTTATAAATAAGCTGTGGGTTTTACCGGGTGGGCTTATTGGGCCCCTTTGGCTTGTACGTGGCTATTTGGGCTAGAAAAGGCCCGATAGAAAATCCACTTGTGCATGTAACTTATACACAAGTTCATAGGTTTTCTAGGTAAGTTAATAAGCTCGAATAAGCTTATTATTAAGCCGTGGCTTTTCCATACTTGGGCTCGTTGGGCCGGTTGGGCCCGAATATGAATGTGTTTGGTTTACACGATTACGAATGGCCCATTAGTCTCCTAGTAACTTACATAAGGTTCGACGGCCCTAGTGACGAAATGCCGTGTTTTTAACGTATATTTACGTCGCGCTTTACATGCTAGTGTTTACTAGTGTTACTTATAAAATAAAAAAAGATATAAAAAAATATCCATAATTAAAAAAAAAAAAAAAAAAAAAAAAAAAAAAAAAAAAAAAAATAAAAAAAAAAAAAAAAAAAAAAAAAAAAAAAAGCTATAACACCCCGCATTTTTAGGTTATATTCCGATTTCGATAATCTCATAATATAATTTTCCTATCAAATTATTAGGCATGTTGCGCGTGTATATCTCAATACCTATGCGAATCCTTATGTTTCATAAATTTAACCAAGACATGCATAGACGTAATTAGTATTACGTCAAATTATAGAACCTTTTATATTTTCTCTACACTCTTTAAGACCTTACATGAACTCCTCATATCCGTTATTAAATTGTTTACGCAACAAGAAAAGTTATACACTCACGCTCATTTAATCCAAGTGAGACTATTAGAATCAAACTCCACCAATATGTAACTTCTATAAAATAAAAGTAGAGAAGTCATAGAAATAAAAACTGATGCACACTCCTACAATGTAGCCAATGTCGCCTGACATTTTTTTAGTTATTAGATATTCATAAAGTACCTTGACTCCTTTTATCCAACGAGTAAAAGCCCACAACCATTTCCCCAAATCCCACACTCACTCATGATTATGTAGCTGCTACTTCCTTGAATTTGCCTCCAAGAAATCCACAGTAACACCCTTTTTATCACTGTAGCAAAAATGTTTACCCAATATGTTGTTACAAACACTTGTGAGCATTTATTGACTAGTCTTTATACCCTCTTATTTAATTATAAGAAGAACATTGACTGAACTAGTGTCATCACAAACTCACAGCAACTTAAATCACAACCCTCATATGCCTCATGCTCTTGTTCTCTAAATTCGCATAAACAACACCCACAAACCTCACCCCACCACTCGTCTATAAACCTTAAACCTTGCTCTTCAATTGAGGGTTTTCTATTTGACAGAAGTTTCACTAAACAAGAAGATTTTTCGGGTAGTTTCAAGTACGAGTGAGAGGTAAAGCGTGGTGGATCGTCTGGAAGCAGTTTGGGTATCGAGTTCTTTTGAAGCCGAACTAGGGTTTCTTTTGGTTTTGAAACTAGGGTTTTCTGTTGGTTCAAACCTAGTCGACCGATACACGCATACTCAAACTTTCATCTCTTCATTATCCCCATCCAACCCTAAGCCTAGTCGACATTACTAGGGTTTTTCTTGTTGGTTCGTAGAAAAGAAAGCAAGGGTCAAGGGGCTGTTGGCTTCGAGTCACTCAAGGGTTTCGCTCAATTAGGGTTTCTTGATATTGGAGCTAGGGTTTCCGTAATTAAGTTTGAGGCACTCTTCCCTGCATTTTGTGAGTAATCACCTCTTAATAGTCATCATTTAATTAAAATTCTTGTGCCATAGTTGTGTGCTTAAACTTGTTAAAAATAAAACATATTTTTGCCACTTATTGATATAATTCGAATAACCTAGCCAAACCCTATAAAACGTGTTAGTGACTAATGAAACATAGACTATGCAAATCCACAAACCAGATGCAAAATATAGTTGGCCCATTAGGCTTTATTTAGAAATTGGAATCGTCAAGGACGGTTAAGAAACGAGTAACTTATGAGCATTTAAAAACCCTAAGAAAACTTATATGTTAGGTAGTACTAAATTCTCACTATTTTGCAATAGCCAACGAGCCATTTCTCATAAATTATTGTGATCGTTTTACTCCACAAAATGGCGAACCAAATATTAGTACCTAAAGCCTAATGTACCCACTTTAAGCTAGAATCAACGTCACCTGTTTTCGTGTAGTATTCAAATCACAAATCGAGGCCAAAGTGTGGCCTCCACATTCGGCACACATTAATGGATAACACAACACACGCACCCTTAGTTTTGACCCACTTTTCACCCATTTAACCTCAGGATTTGGGACGGGAATGGGGGGCATTTTATAGTCAACTTAATTTCATTTAGAAATTCAAATCATCAAAAATGATTAAGAAATGAACTCGCAATCATGGCCCAAAGTTAGTACTGCTGTCAAGCAGTTAATACCGTCGACAGAAAGTTTGACCCCCCCTACTTTGGCCTCATTTTTAACCATGTTAACGACCTCCACCCCCAAGACTTATAAAAAGTAATTTGTAATAGACCTAGCCTAGTTTTCAAACATGCTTCTATTTTGTTTTAACGTTAAGTAATGAATCCACAAACTGATTCTAAAGTCTGGTCACGCAAACATTAGCAGTTGAAATAACCCAAATATATTCTAATTCTGGAAAGTAGTTTTGCGACCCGCATATGTTTAGCACTATTTTTAACTACTTAAACGACGTTTTTAACCGAAACTTATTTAATGAAAGTTGTAGATTTCCCAGCGGAGATTTCAAATGTACCTTTACTTTTTAATATCGTCAATTAACAAACCCGTATACTAGTCATAAAACTCTAAGACGACTCATGATAAAACTTAGTAAATTATAAGTTTAATTTAGAAGGAAAACGTCAAGGTTTCATCTAATTATTTAACACACTTACAGACCAAACCAAGGGCTGACCTGAACTAATATTTTAAAGTATATACTACCTAGTTTCCTAAATGTCCGAAGTTGTAAGTTACATACTTATGGTTTGACCGCGTTGACCCGATAAAGTTGATCATTTTTTTTAATTGAGAAGCTATTTTAAAAAGTCATTATTTTAAATAAAGTTCAAGCACACACTAGGGGCGAGATTGCAAGTATTTATACTATTATTTTTCTGTTTAATGAATATGTGTTATTTATTTGTAGGTTGCGGATAAAGCCTTTTGCATTATTTTTTGTGTCACTACTTTGCTTCTACGTTATCATTACTCGAGGTAAGTTTATAGCCCCACTTTTATACTTTTTCAATCATTTACCAAATCTCAGGGATGAGATCATGTTTGTTTTCAACATGGATGCAAGTACATTTTAAATTCAAATATTACGAGTTTGTCTAAGTAGCTATAACCCACTATGCCCATTATCATGAACTGTTAATTGCATAGATGTAATTGTTAATTGCATTATGTGAGCGCGAATGTTATGAATAGATCTATTTGGGATTAACATCCCCGTTCGGGCAAGTAGCGCTTGCTAGTTTACCGGTTGGCCGGAAATGACAAACGTATACCATTTGGATTCATGGATGTTACGGGTTAAACATCTACATTGGGCAAAGTCATTTATGTATATTTGAAATACATACATTGTTTAGCTTCGGTGTCATGAGCTTAGTGCATTTCGTAATACATTTTTGTGATATTGTATTCGTTACTCTATTACAGGAAAATTTTGCTATCCGCTTCATTAAATTCATAAACCTATAAATTCACCAACATTATTGTTGACAGCTTAAACATGTTTTCTCGGGTCAATAAGGTACAAGTTACGGATACATTGGCTGGTCGTCATTTCAAGTCACATTATCATAAAGATTTGCATGCATTACATTTTGGAACATTGTTATGTTGTGAAATCTTTTCTTTTTCAAGATAAATAAGTTAAGCCCATGAGCTTTTTGTAACGAACCATTTATGAAATCCAATGTATCAGATTTTAAGCGACCCTTATAATGGTCATTCTCATACCTTGTGCTATTGATCTATGAAGTAATGCCCCCGAAACATCATATTCCGCTGCGACCCATTTTGGGAGGTGTTACACTTACCCGTTCCCAAGCCATAATACTTTGTTTATCACAAAAGTTTATGCGTGGTTTTTTTGTACTCACTATAAACGCACAAAAGATCCTAATGTTTTCCCATATTTGTA
Organism: Tanacetum coccineum; assembly: GCA_026074375.1. Lineage (NCBI taxonomy): Eukaryota > Viridiplantae > Streptophyta > Magnoliopsida > Asterales > Asteraceae > Tanacetum > Tanacetum coccineum. The sequence goes on from BQNB010051046.1 coordinate 17,146, forward strand.
TTTTACATGAAACGTTTAGCCCTAGCTCGATGATTAGTCATGTTTTATAGGTGTTAGCATATCTTAGCACTACACAAGAGATATTATATGCGTAATATGCACGTAATGCATGCGTGTTTCATACATATTTTACTTACGCCTATATTAACGTATCCTTTATAGGCTACATGACATAATGACCAGAAAAACAAGGAAACAAGCTTACTATGAAGACGTAAACTTACAAAGGGTCTTAGTGTCGTATTCGAGCTAGAATGTTAACCCAACTTGTTTACACCTAAACCGTGTATAACCTTAAGCTTCAAAGCTCGTATACCCAAGTCCTTAGCTCATATATTCTTCTTAATACCCTTGTATGCGATCTTAAGTGTGCCTTGTGTCCTTAGAAGGAAATGTGGGTCGTGTATGGGCTCGGTTATGTAAGAACCATATGCAAGAGTGTGTAAATAGGTATGGTTTATTCTTGAGAGAGTTTGACAGTTTTAGAAATGTGTTAAGTGACAATATGAGTGTGTATTTATAGGTAATTAAGCTAGTTAGCTTCCTTAGTTCTAAACTAACCAATGTTGAGCCCTAGGAAGTGGTTTTTAGGGTTTTTAGTTTGTTACACATTGTATTTAGCTAAACCACTAAGTACATGTCTTAATTAGAGGATATTTGTACAAGATTGAGCTAGATTATGGAAATCTTATGGGTTTTGTGCATATACATGCACTAGCCGGTTATACAAGGAAAAAGAGAGACACAATGGTTATTAACCATTGTGTAATAGGTTAGTGGGAGACATTAAGAACTAAAATTAATTAATGGAGCTTTGTACATGTACTTAAGGATCAAAAATGAAGATTTCTAGTAGGTTTGGTGCCTAATATTCGACCATAGTGGAGATTTCACAAGAATTGATTTAATTTTTGTGTTTAAGGTTTCAAAGTGGGTATTGGTTTAAGTCTAGGTAAGTCTAGGTATTTCCGGGATGTGTCCAAATGTATTTTATTGCGAAGTGTAAACTTTTTACGTGACCAATAAAAAAAATAAAACGCAATGTTAATAATTATTTTCTTAATAATTATTTACTACTTGGTTGATGTAAACCTTAATTTATTTGATGACCGTTTACATTAAATGATTATTTCTAGTTTACGCGATTTATCTTCAAAGTTAATTTAAAAGTAAACGCGTATCGGATCAAAATAAATAGTGACGAGTAATAGATGTCGTAAAATGACCTGAAATTGAGAAATGTTACAGTCTCCACCCATTAAAAGAGCTTTGTCCTTAAAGCTTAAGACCTTGTAGTGGATGACGAAGCCCGGTTTGTAAAGAGTTGTGGGTATTTCTATTTGAACGAATCTTCATGTTCCCAGGTGAACTCAGGACCTGTCCTAAAGTTCCAGTGAACCTTAACCAATGGTATTCGGCTTCGCTTCAATCGTTTGATCTCCCGTTCCATGATTTCAACGGGCTCTTCCACAAACTGAAACTTATTGTCAACGTGAATTCCTTCTAACGGCATGACTAATGGTTCATCAGCGTAACATTTCTTCAGATTAGACACATGGAAGGTATGGTGAACTCTGCTCAACTCTTGGGGAAGTTCTAGCTTGTAGGCAACTTTAATAACTTTGGCTAACACTTTAAAAGGTCCGACGTATCTTGGATTCAGCTTGCCCCGCTTACCGAATCGTACAACCCCTTTCCAAGGTGAGACCTTAAGCATAACCCTACCCCTAACTTCGAACTCCATTGGCTTTCGTTTCCTATCGGCGTAGCTCTTTTGTCAATCCTGAGCAGCTTGCATCCTTTGCTTGATCATGACGATCTTTTCCTTTGTTTCTTGGATTAACTCCGGACCAGTCTGTTGAGGTTCTCCAACTTCGGCCCAGCACACCGGTGATCGACATTTTCAACCATACAGTGCCTCATAAGGTGTGGCCTTTATGCTAGCGTGACAACTGTTGTTATATGAAAACTCGGCTAGTGGAAAATGCCTACCCCATCCTTTGCCAAAATCGATCACACAAGCACGTAGCATGTCCTCGAGAGTTTGGATAGTTCTCTTGCTTTGGCCGTCAGTTTCTGAATGATATGTAGTGCTCATACTTATGTCTGTACCCAAAGCTTTCTAAAATGATCTCTAGAAATTAGATGTGAATCTCTCCTCACGATCATAGATAATCGAAGCAGGTATCCCTTGTCTTGCTACTATTCTATTCAAGTATAACCTTGCCAATTTGTCTAATGAATCATTCTCTCTTATTGGCAAGAAGTGGGTAGATTTTGTAAGTCGATCTACAATCATCCAGATGGTGTCAAAACCTTGTGACGACTTAGAAAGCTTGGTGATTAAATCCATCATGATATTATCCCATTTCCACTCGGGTATTGCTGGTTGTACTAACAATCCTGATGGCCTTTGGTGTTCGGCCTTGACCCTTGCACACGTCAAGCACTTGCTAACATAAGCGGCGATATCAACCTTCATGTTTGGCCACCAATACAGTTTCTTCATATCTTGGTACATCTTTTCAGAACTGGGATGAATAGAGTATTTTAACTTGTGAGATTCGTGCATAATCACGAATCTTAAATTTCCATAACAAGGTAACCAACTCCTGCCGTGTAAACATAAAGTCCTGTCAGCACGTGGTTCCAACCTTTCCCTGGGTATATCCTTTTTTATCATACCGCCTACATCTTTATTTACAAGATTCTCTGGTTTTTGGGCTTCGATCTGAGCTTCTAAAATTCGTTTTGGAATATTCAAGCCAATAGTCATAACCAAGGCTCGAACCCGCAATGGCTTAATCCGTTCCCTATAGCTCAATGCATCAGCCACTACGTTTGCCTTCCCTGGATGATAACGAATGTCACAATCGTAGTCGCATAGCAATTCAAGCCAACAGCGTTGGCTCATGTTAAGCTCCTTTTGATCGAGAATGTGTTGTAAGCTTTTATGGTCGGTGAACACAGTACATCTGGTTCCATATAGATAGTGTCTCCGTATCTTTAGAGCAAATATCACCAATCTAAGTTCTAAATCATGAGTGGTGTAGTTCTTCTCATGAACTTTTAACTGTCGAGATGCATATGCAATCACCTTCTCTCTCTGCATCAACACAGTGCCTAAGCCCTTATGTGAAGCATCACAATAGACCACAAAGTCTTCGATTCCTTTAGGTAAAGCTAGAATTGGCGCACTGCACAACTTCTGCTTTATTAATTGAAATGCGTTCTCTTCCTTTTCACCCCTGTCAAACTTGATTCCCTTCTGAGTAAGTTTCGTTATTGATTTAGCAATCTTCGAAAATCCTTTGATGAACCTTCGATAGTAACCAGCAAGACCTAAAAATTGGCGAATCTCTGTTGGTGTCTTAGGAGATACCTAATCTTTGATAGATTCTATCTTGGCTGGATCCACATGTATGCCTTTGCTATCAATGACATGTCTAAGAAATTGTACCTTCGGAATCCAAAATTCACATTTTGAAAACTTGGCATACAACTTCTCTTTCTTAATCAATTCCAAAATGGCCTTGAGATGTTCTTCATGCTCTTTCTCATCCTTTGAATAAATAAGTATGTCATCGATGAAGACAATTACGAACTTATCCAAGTAAGGCTTGCATACTCGGTTCATAAGGTCCATGAATACCGCAGGTGCGTTTTTCAGTCCGAATGGCATAACCTGGAACTCGTAATGACCATACCGATTTTAGAATGCCGTCTTTGGAATGTCTTATTCGCGTACCCTAAGCTGGTGATATCCTGATCTCAGATCTATCTTCGAATAAATACTGGATCCTTGGAGTTGATCAAATAAATCATCGATAACGATTCTTTACTGTTAGTTTATTTAACTCATGGTAGTTGATGCACATCCTGAATAACCCATCCTTCTTTTTGACAAACAAGATCGGGGCTCCCCAAGGTGAGGAACTAGGTCTTATGAATCCTTTGTCAAAAAGCTCTTGTAGTTGCTCTGATAATTCCTTCATTTTGGATGGAGCCAATCGATACGATGCTCGAGCTACGGGTGCGGCTCCTGGAATCAGATCGATCTGAAATTCTACTGGTCGAGCCGGAGGAAGACCTGGCAAGTCCTCGAGAAACACTTGAGGAAAGTCTCGGACGATTGGTACATCCTTAATTTGTTTTCCATCCGACTTGTCCTCCTCTTTCTTGGCAGATATCTGGGCCAAAAAGACCTGGCATCCTTTTGCCATGTACTCTTGAGCTTTTGAATATAAGATAACTGCCAACCGAGATTCTCTCGTTGCTACTTTTGTTGCCACAAAAAGTCAAAGTTTCATTCCCATAGGGAACTTGAATAAGTTTTTCATTGCACACGATCATGGTGTGACATCTTCTTAACCAGTCCATACCGATAATGACGTCCAAACTACCCAGTTCTACGGACATTAGATCTATGTGGAACGGGTGGTCTAAGAAATTTAAAGTGCAACCTCGTATAATAGTGTCTATCCTGAGTATTTTCCCATTAGCTAATTCGACATCATAACTATTATCTAATGGAGTTGGGACGATGTCAATCAGGGAACTAAGTGCAGTAGATATAAAACTTCTATCGGCACCAGTGTCGAATAAGATAGATGCATAGTGGTTGTTTAAGAGGAACATACCCGTAACAACATTGGAATTTGGGTTTCCCGATGTATTCCCCCTCTTCTCTGTATTCCTAACTGCATAAACCCAGCCTTGTGCATTCCCATTCCCTCCATCTTTATTCTTCAACTTAGGGCAATCTCTCTTGAAATTCCCTAGTGCTCCACACTCAAAACAACCATTCCCTTTGGGAGCTGCCCCATTGCCCTTCTGAGTATTAGCAATGTTTGTATTACTAGTACTCTTGCAATCGCAGGCAAAGTGCCCTACCTTGTTGCACTTGTGACACTTCTGGGTGCACGGGCCATTGTGATGAAAATGGCACTTGGTGCAGTTAGGAAATAATCCCCCATACGGCTTCTTTTCACTTGTCCCCATATTGTAGACATTGACGACATTCTGCCTCTTAAAGGGTTGTTGTTGGTGACCATGGTTGTTTCTGGATAAATTATCAGCCTTCCTTTTGTTGTCAGACTGCCTTTTTGCGTAGGTGCGGAGTTTCTGATCCATCAAGTCGTTGACCAACTTAATAGTCTCATCCAACGTCTTGGGTCTGGCAGATTTGACGTTCCCATAAATGTTGTCAGGAAGTCCACTGATGTACTTGTCAACCTTCTCGGTTTCGTTGGCAACAAACTTGGTACATATCAGGGTTAGCTCTTGGAAACGTTCAGTGTATGCTGGAACATCGTTCCCCTTGACCTTTAGGTTCTACAACTCGATTTCTAATTTCTTAATTTCACCCTGTGGACAATACTTGTCCGTTATCTTTTTCTTGAGTACTTCCCAAGTCATTGCATATGCCTTAGGACCTAAGGTTCTTATCTGACCATTCCACCAAGTCAAAGCAGCACCTAACAGAGTGCAAGTGGCAAACTTCACCTGATTCTCAATAGCATAACCACTGATATTAAAAACTGACTCTATCTTTTCAATCCACCGATTCAAACCGGCCACGCCTTCAGTCCCCTTGAAGTTTAAAGGTTGACACTTCATGAAGTCGGCGTAAAAACAAGGGCGCGCAGTTTGCACATTCCTTCGGTTATCCCCGTGTGAACTGTGACTTCCATCTCTATTAGTGGAGTTTCCCAGAAGGGCTTGATCAATTATAGCTTGGATGGATTCTAGAGTCATGTTGTTTGGGTTGGTGTTGTTAGGAGTAGTATTCGGTCCTTGTCTTGTTGTAGGTGCCATGATTCGTCTACAACACAAGTTACAAAACGTGAGGTCATAATTATGACAAAATATAATAATGTATAGATGAGATAACAACACAAGAGAGGTATATAGTACAACATAACACATCTATTTCATTCATAACTTTGAAAATTTTACATGAAATAGTTGTCTGATTACACAAAATACAATACAAAAGATCTAAGGCTATGCTAGTAGGGAAAAACCCCTAATACTTAACATGCCTGTACAATGACCTAGCAAGATAAGATAACATAAATCACTAGACGTGACTGTTCGCATCCCCTAAAGCATCTTGGTGATCCAGAATCCTAGCATCTGGTGCTGGCTGTCTAGCTCTCTGCTGTCCTCGCAGTGCTAGCAACTCGGTCTGCATGTCGCCCATCTCTCGCCTCATGTCTCTCATCACACAGAGAGTCTCTACCATATGTGCTTGACGCCTATGGTCAGTCTCTCAAAGCGCTGCTATCTTAGCCTGCTGCATCTGAAAGCGAGTCTCATGTACCTAATGTTGTGTCTGAATGAGAGTACCCTGCAGCTATAGCTATGTCTGATGTGCCTGGAGATGGGTCTCGTATGCATATACATAATCACGGTGGGTCTGAAGCTCCTGACGGGTCTCCTGACTCAATCCTATCGAGTGAGCCTAAGCCTCTCAGGAAGCATAGGCCTCCTCCTTCATCATCTATACTATCTCTTAGAGAGTCATCATATCCCCCATAAGTAAGTCGACCCGCTGCGAGTCCATATCGACTTATTGTGATATACGAGACCTACTATCCTGAGCATCCTCTAGTAAGGCATGCAAGTCTTGTGTATCATGCTCATGGAGCTCAGCAAGCTCTGTGACCCTAGTATTGACCTCTTCCACGGTCATAGGTGCTATCTCAGGAACTGCCTCTGCCGGATCTACCCAAGTATCCCTAATGCCGTACCCAACATCTCTAATCCCATGTTACCTCTCTTTAGCATCTACTATGCTAACAAACCCATAATCTATCCCTCGACCTATGCTAGGTCTAACAGTAGAACTCTCCCCGGTCTCATATCTAGAGCCTAGAGTAGACAAACACAACCTCTTACGAGGTGGCTGCTCGGACTCAGGACTATCATCCCTACGATCAACAGGTGGTGGTATGTATAGAGATGGTGGTAGTGGTGGTAGTGGAGGTGATGGTAATACGACAGTAACTGCATCAATAAGGGCCTGAGTGGATGTTATCCTGAGTGTCTGGATTTGGGTTGGACACCCAGATAGTGGTAGTAATGGTGATGGCACAGGTGGTGGTGATGAATGTGCAGGTACGGCCATGCACCTAGCAAGGCATTCTCCTACAAAAGGTGGTGATAATGAGATAGGCGGTGTTGGTGATGGAGTAGTCATAGCCAGAAGTCTCTCGACCTCTGTCTTTGGTGGAAGAGATATGGAAGTCTAAGACCAGACGATAATCCTAGCCCCAATAGTAATGTCAGTGGAGGGTGGTGGTATAACAAGCTTTGTTCCCTCAGGTAGAGAAATAGGCTCATCAGTAGGTACAACAACAGCAGAGTCGGCAGGAGCTAAGTGCTCCTCCTCATCCTCATCCTCATCCTCATCATTGGCGTCATCCCTAGATAAATCACTGTTTTCATCATCTCCATCATCTCCCCATCCATAGGATAGTCAATCGGACCATCCTTTGTCTCATCATCCTCCTACTCCTCTGGATCCTCTTTGGGATCCAAATCAGTAATGTATCTGAGTGACTCAGCAGTAGATGAATCAATAGGAGGCAATGGCTGCTCCTCACCTGGAAACTTATGCTCATCCTCTAAAGGTATATACTCATGGTATATAGGCTCTGGCACGTATTCAGGATCACGTGCCTGTAGGAACTGGCGGTGTTTGTGGATCCTCTGGGCCTGGTATGTAGCCAGGTGACGGTGTGGCTACTAGCTGTATAGGGAGTCCATCGTATCCTAATATGATGACCCATGGAATGCCTCCCTCATATACCTCCTCATTATCGGCTCCCCAGAAGGCTCTGCCGGGCTCAGAGTCAGTGTAGATGGAAGTGTAGGTAACCTCAGATGACGCAGAGGAAATGACTACTGCAAAAAAGCAAAAATAGCTTATATAAGTATTACTTATAAGAGAGATCGGTATGATATGACTATAAGTTCTAATTATAAGAGTGGTCTCTATGTTATATCTATAGGACTCTTATAGTACTGTACGTAATATAATTTATATATACGTATGTCAATCATGTAAGCACTTAGTAATTACTAATGCTAAAACAGTGTATATCATGTAAGCATATATCCTAGATGCAAACAAGTAATGTATGTATATCCTGTGCAAATCCCATTTGTGAAAATAGTATTTGAAAATGGTTATAGTTCAGACAAAAACTTTTGACCTGGTTCTCTATAACTTTGGCTCTGATACCAATCTATAACACCCCCAAATCTGGGACGCAACGGAATGTTGAATATCTGAGGGCGTTACTTCATAGATCAATAGCACAAGATATGAGAATGACCACTAAATGCGTCGTTTGAAAAAGTTACATTGGATTAACAAAATACTTGTCTGTTACATAAGCTCATGGCTTCAATTTGTTCAACAATATAAATAAAGATTTTGGTTTATAACAATTATCCCCAAAATGTAATAAGACCCCAAATCTTTGATATGACTCTTCAATTATTGACTTCCAATGTATCACTGCACCTCGTGCCTTATTGACCTGAGAAAACATGCTTAAAACGTCAACATAAAGTTAGTAAATTCATAGGTTTATGTAAATTAATAGTAGGACCGCAAGATTTTCAAATGTATGATTAAGCAACAAATGCAAACATCATAAAAAGTAACTATGTTTTCCTAAGCTCATGACAATGAAGCTTGACATGTATGCAATAAATTGCCAATAAATGCCCGTGAATGATGTTCTATCCCGCAACATCCCAAATCCGACATGGTATACGTTTGTTGTCCGGCAACCCGGCACAGTGAGCGCTACTCACCCAAACGGGGATGTCAATCCCAAATAGATCTATTTATAACACTCGCGTTCACAACCTAGTGATTGACAGTTCATGATAAAGGGCTCAGTGGGTTATCGCTACTTAGGCAAACACGTAATTATAGTACAAAATGTACACTTGCGTCTAATTTGTAAAACAAAGCATGTTCTCACCCCAAAGGTGTAAATCATTTAAATAATTGTAAAATATGGGGCTATGAACTCACCTTAGTAAATAGTCTTCTGGAAATGATAATATATATCCAAGCACTACAAATGAATCACACCGTCAAATACCTAAGTAAATATGGCCAGTTTTAGTCTATAAGTTTAGGCTAAAGACTCAATGTATAAATTATAATAATTTACTAGTTTATATATACTGTTATCACTTGTGTGGTGGTGCGCATGTTTATTGTATTTGTATTCACTTGATGGCTCTTTGGAAGGTATACGTTTACACTGTATAACGTTATTAATAAATACTCATAGTTATTAATTCGTGGTTTAACTCGTATAATGTCCGATAATATTATAATTCGTTCGATCCGTTAAGTGTTTAACAAAATCACTTTCATTTATAAAATAACCTTAGGTTTTCTATAATTACCAAATCAGTCCCTATGTTTATGAAATATATAATATTTGCAGTTTCAACCCTCAAGTTTCAAAATTAATACTTTTGACCCCTCAACATACTAAAAATGCATTTTAAGTCTGATTGAGTTCTAAAAAGTGGCATTTAGTTTTAATGGACTCTAATAAGCCATATAAGCTGGGTCAGCTTATAAATAAGCTCGGATGAGCTTATTTTGGCTTGTTGGGCCTTATTGGACTCGTTAAGGTCCAATAAGAAATCCAAAGGTCCAATTGGATTTTCAAAAGCATAAAAGCCCTTTTTAAGTCCATTTAAGCTCACTAAATTTGTTTGGCTAAAAAATAAGCTTGGGTGAGCTTATTTGAGTTTATTTGAGTTTATTGGGCTTGTTAGCCCAATAGCCTTAACCCGTTTAGTTGTAAAAGGTTCTATTAAGTTTTTCAACTTATTTTCTAGACTTGTTAAGCACATTTGGGTTTGTTTTCTATTTCGGCTTATTCAATAAGCCATTAAGCTCGTTATTGGGCTTATTGGACTCGTTATGAGCCCAACAAGAGTTTTAAAGGTTTGGGCTTAGTTCATTAAGGTCCATTAGCTTGTCTAGGCTTATTATAAAACCTATAAGCTATCTAAGCTCATATGTAAGCCGTCCAAGCTTATTGGAGGCTTATGGACCTTGTAAGTTCACAAAAATAGGCCGTGAAGTCCCAATAAGGATTCGTTTGGTTTTAAAAAGGTATAAAGGGTCTACATTGGTTGAAATAAGTTTATAGGATTCTCAATAAGCTCGTTGAGCTTATAAATAAGCTGTGGGTTTTACCAGGTGGGCTTATTGGGCCCCTTTACATGAGCTCTTAAGATTTCCAACTAATCCTTGTTTAGCATCCAACTCATACTTAACACTGTCATTTTTCGTTCTTCGTAAATTTTCGCGAACGCTTAGCCTAAACGTTAAGGAACAAGCTTGAGCTTAACACGATCGATCGGGTCAAAATTTATTCTTATTCTACCCAGCAGGAAAGTCAAAATTGTGACAAAACACTTATTTTATTTTTGAAAAATTTTAAATTTTTTCATTTTTTTGAAATTTTGGTGGTAAAAATGGGATTACGCGAAAACAACGGCTGCAGGCACAATCAAATCGATAGACCCCCCCCATACTAGAATTAAACATTGTCCTCAATGTTTTAAGATGGGTCTCTACGTAAATCCTAAGCCGTTTATTAAGTATACTTAAAGATAAACGTTAGTCGATTAGATTAGGATATTGGATTTCCCAAATGAAGCTGAGGATTTGAAGCTTAAGTGATCGAAGGATAAAACCGCGAGCACGAGAGGCTTCAAAAATAGGGGACAATCCTGGACAATTACAAAACCCAAGCAAACAAGAAAGGAAAGAGGCACACCATCTCACAACCAAAAAAACACTTATTCATTACTACATAATATAACTACGGATAAGCATGGGTTGCCTCCCACGAAGCGCTTGTTTAGGGTCACTAAGCTTAACCCAATCCCCAAATTCATTTGTCCTTGGGGAAGGTTTAGAGATCCGGGACAACCAATTTTGGTACGTCCCCTCAAAAGTAGTGCTTAATTCGATGACCGTTCACCTTGAATTTTGGCTCAGAGTTTTGGGATAACTAAATGGTGCCATATGGAAAGACATGGGCAATGGTAAACGGTCTGGACCAACGAGATTTTAACTTACCCGAGAACATCTTTAATTAAGAGTTAAAGAGGAGGACTTGATCACCGACGTTCAAAACGCGGTTTTTGATCTTTAAGTCATGGATCCTCTTTGTTTTCTCTTTATAGATTAAAGAGTTCTCATAGGCATGATCACTAAGTTCATTTAGTTCATTGAATTGAACTTTACGATGATCACCCGCGGTCTCAAGGTCAAAGTTTGCATGCTTCAAGGCCCAGTAGGCTTTGTGCTCGAGCTCGATCGGTAGATGACATTCCTTTCCATATACGAGCTTGTATAGGGTACACCTGATGGGTGTTTTATAAGCGGTACGGAAGGCCCAAAGTGCATCATCTAGTTTATCCGACCAAGATGCACGGTTCTCGCCCACGGTCCTTTCAAGAATTCATTTCAAGCCACGATTGGATACCTTAACTTGCCCACTTGTTTGTGGGTGATACGCGGTGGAGAGACGGTGAGTAACTCCGTATTTAAGCATGACCTTTGCAAACTGGTCATTGAAAAAATAGGTTCTGTGATCACTTATGATAGCACGAAGGGCACCGAATCGGGCGAAAAGAGATTTAAGAAATTTGCAAACAACTCGGGTGTCATTGGTGGGGAGCGCTTTCGCTTCAACCCATTTTGACAAGTAGTCGACCGCCACGAGTATGTATTTGTTCCCTCATGAAGACGGGAACGGCCCCATGAAATCGATGCCCCACACGTCAAATATTTCGCAAACTTGGATGGAATTTTGAGGCATTTCATCACGTTGCGAAATTTTTCCTTGACGCTGACAAGTGTCACATTGGGTGACCAAGTCATGGGCATCTTGGCAAATCATGGGCCAATAATATCCTGAGTCAAAAATCTTTTTGGCGGTGTAGTTGGCACCGTAGTGTCCCTCGGTGGGTCCACTATGGCAAGCTTTGAGGATATCAAAAGCTTCTTGGCACGAAACACACCGCCGGATCACTTGATCCGCACATATTTTAAACAGATAGAGGTCACCCCAAAAGTAGTGTTTAACATCCTTAAAAAACTTGTTCTTATGTTGGGACGACATCTCTTTAACAATGAAATTCCCCGCGTGGTAATTTGCATAATCGGCAAACCACGGGGTACTTGAGTCACCACAAAAAGTCACCATATTAAGTGTATCAAGAGGAAACTTTTCATTTACCTCCTTTGGGGCGAGCACATTTTCATACGGATTTTCTAATCAGGAAAGATGATCGGCCAGATATTCTCTGCTCCTTTTGTGTCAATTACTTTAAATGTAAACTCTTGAAGAAGGAGAACCCACCGAAGCAATCTCGCCTTGGAATATTTTTTAGCAAAGAGATATTTTAGGGTGAAGTGATCCGTATACATTATGCTTTTGTTCAAGATGAGGTAAGACCGGAATTTCTCGAAGGCATACACCACGGCTAACATTTCTTTCTCCATCGTGGTGTAATGTGATTCCCCCGCGTTCATTGTTTTACTAGCATAGTGTATAGGCCTAAAGTGTTTTTCATGATGTTGTCCCAAGACTGCACCTATGGCAAAGTCGCTTGCATCGCACATAAGTTCAAAGGGTAGGTCCCAGTCAGGGGCAATCAAGATTGGAGCTTTGGTAAGCTTTTTCTTTAATGTTTTAAAAGCTTGAATACATTCATTGGAGAAGATGAACGAAGTATTCTTCTCAAGAAGATGAGTTATAGGTCAGGAAATTTTAGAAAAATCCTTAATGAATCGTCGGTAGAAACTGGCATGACCGAGAAAACTCCAAACACCCTTGATGGTGGTGGGATGAGGTAACTTAGCAATCACATCGACTTTGGCTTTATCAATCTCGATCCTATTTTTGGAAATCTGATGGCCAAGGACAATGCCTTCTTTAACCATAAAATGACTCTTTTCCCAATTTAGACAAAGATTGGTGTCTTCGCACCTTTGAAGCATCTTATCTACACGAGAGAGGCAATTTCTGAATGAATTCCCAAAGACCGAAAAGTCGTCCATGAAGACTTCCATTGTTTTTTCGATCATATCATGAAAGATAGCCATCATACACCTTTGGAACGTGCCCAGTGCATTGCATAAGCCGAAAAGCATGCGACGGTAGGTGAACGTTCCGTAAGGACACGTGAATGTTGTCTTTTCTTGATCATGAGGGTCGATGGAAATTTGAAAGTAACCCGAGAAACCATCAAGAAAATAATAGTATTCATTTCTCGCTAATCTCTCAAGCATTTGATCCATAAATGGTAGTGGAAAGTGGTCTTTACAGGTGGCTTCATTTAACTTGCAGTAGTCAATGCATACACATCATCCCGTAACCAATCGAGTAGGAATTAACTCGTTATCATCATTTTCAACAACGGTAAAGCCACCTTTTTTCGGTACGCAATGTACGAGGCTTACCCAAGGACTATCCGAGATTGGGTAAATTAATCCAGCGTCAAGAAGTTTTTCAACCTCCTTTTTGATGACATCGTGGATTTTTGGATTCACCCGTCTTTGGTGTTAAATCGCTGGTTTGTAGTCCTCTTCCATAAGAATCTTGTGAGTACAAAATTCCGGGTTAATACCCTTGATGTCGGAGAGTTTCCAAGCGATGGCTCGCTTGTGTGACTTCAAAACCTTTATGAGAGCGGCTTTTTCCTCAACACTCAAGTCTTTAGCAATTATGACGGGAAACTTGTTGTCGCCTTCTAAAAATGCTTATTCGAGATGAGGAGGTAAGTCCTTGAGTTCAACCTCGAGAGGTTTATCAATTGAAGATTTATCAGTTTTAGCTTCATAAACTTTAAGTTCTTTTTGAATTTCAGGCAAATAATTTCCTTGAGTGGGAGGGGGTAATGATGGATCATCATTGAGAAATGCTTCAAGAAGAAGAATACCCCCCTCCAGGTCATAGTAAGAGTCATCAACTTTTGGTAAAGTTAGATCATCTTTAAGAGCGAGGAAAGCATCGACTTCCTCGAGAAGAAAATCACTATGCCTAAAGGGAGTGAGATTAAGAGAAGAGGTAGAAATGATCGGGTCATAGTAAGGAGTGGGATTGCCACTCGAGATCACATCAGAGAAACCGAGAACTTCTTGAGAATACTCCTCACAAGCCATTTTAGCAAAATGCTATGTTTTGTGGCAATTATAGCATTCAACTTTGGTTTTATCAAAGCCAGCTAGTTCTTTTGCATCAAATTGTAGCTTTCTACCAGTCTTTTTGTAAAAATTTTTCATTCTCATTGAGATCATGGCCACTTGCCACTTCAAGTCCATTTCTTCTAGGTCATATTCATCAATCTGTTCCAAGTCCTCATGATCCAGTTGAGGGCAACTTGATTGATTAGCAAGTAATGAGTATGATGATGTTTTGGGAACACAATAAGCAGTACTAACATCATTAGTACTGCTGGTGTTCTCAGAAGGATTGGAGGTCATTCATCCAGTAATAAATCCCTTTCAGGGAATAAGGGTGAAATGACACTCCAAAGTGTTTATGATCTTTGTCTCTCTTTATATGCACAGGTTTCAGATCAAGCCAAAGAAATACAACACTTGAAGGCTCAGATCAAAAAGCTCAAGACGCAAGCTAAACCTGTAATCAAACACCACAGAGCATTGATGCAAAGTGTCTCCTTGAAGCAAAGATTGGCAAGAAAGAGATCCTCAAAGAAACAATGGGTGCACAAAGAGTCTGTATCCAAACAGGGGAGGAAGTTTGCTAAAGGTGAACCTTCAGTCCATAAAGATCCTCTATTTGATGAGATTCCTGAAGATACACTTGATTATATGGAAACTGAGAATGCTTAAGATGTGGGGAGGACAAGTGATATAGTGGGTGAAGAGAAGAAGTATGATACTGAAGATGTACTTTGTACTGACAAGGAGAAACTTAGTACTGACAAGGAGAAACTTAGTACTGACAGACCAATAGTTAGTACTGACGGATCCAAAGTTAGTACTGTCAGGCAAATTGAAGGTACTGATGAATAAATTGAAGGTACTGATGAGCAATGGAAAGATTCTGATGATCATACTAAAGAGGGAAGTGCTACTCAAACTACTCAACCACCACCTACTTCTATAATATTTGTAGATGATGAAACAATAGCTAAGGTTCTTCTCAATATGAGTCAAGCCAAAGCAGTATCAAGAGAGAAGGAGAAAGGTATAGAGTTGAAGGATATTAAAGAGACTGACAGACCTAGGCCTACTTCTACAAGGTCACTTCTGACATTAAAGCCTCTTCTAAAAATTGATCCAAAAGATAAAGGAAAGAAGAAAATAGAAGAGGAGGATGAATCTGAAAGTGAATCTGATGGTATTCCTGAAGCTGAGAAGAAGTTTAAACAGCTTGCAAGTGATGAAGAAATGGCTAGGAAAATACAATAAGAGTAGGAAGGTGAAGAAGAAAGAAACAGATTAGCTGAAAAAAAAGCTACCAATGAAGCTCTCATAAGAAATTATGATGACATAAAGGCAAGAATTAAGGCTGACAGACTTCTTGCTGAGAAGCTTTAAGAAAAAGAAAGAGAGCAATTTACAATAGAAGAAAGAGCAAAATTCCTTCATGACACAATTGCTGCTCAAAGAAAATTCCTTGCTCAACAAAGATCAGAGGCTATCAGGAACATACCACCTACAAAGAATCAACTGAGAAATCAAATGATGACCTACTTGAAGCATGTAGGAAACTTCAAGCACTCTGAATTGAAAACCAAGAAGTTTGAGGAAATACAAGCTCTGTATGAAAGAATAAGAGGTCCAGATGAGTATTCATTTCTATTTAGGGTCTCGCTGAAGATGAAAGGACTATCAAAAGATAAATGAAAAAGGAAATGATCAAGGAGGAGAGTAAAGAAGAAGTCAAGGAGGAGAGTAAAGAAGAAGAAAGTAACAGAAAGAGAAAACTTGGTACTAGGAAAAAGATAAAGTCAAGGAAAAGAAGATTCATACAAAACACTTCTGAGGATGATAGTGAGAAAGAGAATATGGAGCTAGATATATTAACAATATCTCCAGATCTGAGGAAAAAGAAGTAGATTAATGAAACATACGTGACAGTAAGTATCCTATCAAAAGAATGAAGATCTGAGTGTCTTGAACTAAACCACAGGTTTGATAAAGTTGAACACTTAGAGGAATTAATCAGATAAATGTGGTGATTAGAAGCAATGGACAAAAGAGATACTTTAGTACTCTGATGAGGGTGCTTTCCATATTTGATAGAGATGATTTGAATGCTATATATCAACTGGTGATGGACAAATATCAAGATGAGATACCTGAAGGATTTGATAGAGTACTTTGGGGAGATTTGATGGTTATGTTCAATCCAGATGATGAAGATAAGTTTTGGAATTCACAGCCGGATTGGAATATAGTGAGTTGGAAGCTACATGGTTCTACGTGGGTACAATACCTTTATGACTAGCAGGAATAGTCATTCCATAATGCTCGTAGAGATAGACGTAATCCTTTGAGAAAGAAAGTACTGTTGCAAATGTTGGAATTAAAGTTGGAGTCTGAAGAAGACAGTACTATGGCATTAGAGTTGATTAGATTTGTCAAGAAGCTACTTGCAGAGTTAGAACCTGAAGACTCTAATGGAGATGAGGAGGATCTTTGAGTGTTGGTGTCAAAACCACACAACAAATGGTCATCAGTTCACCATGCTTAACAGGCATAAGAACTGGCTAGTCCATAAGCAAACGGCTTATGGTAAAGACTTCTCAAATCCATTTATGGTTGACAATTTACCAAAAATTGTAGGGTTCTCAACTCACCTTGCTTCATTGGTAAAGAGTTGGCTAGTCCAAGATCAAACAGTTCTTGGTAAAGACTAATCAAATCTGTTGATAGCTGATAGTTTGCTAAAAACTATATGGTTTATCAATGCACCATGTTATGGCAATGAAGCATTGGCTAGTCCAAAAGCAAACGGTATTTGGTAAAGACAAATCAATTCCGTTGATGGTTGACAGTTTACCAAAAACTATATGGTAATTAACTCACCATGTTTTTAAAATAAAGAGTTAACTATCCCAGAGCAAACGGCTACTGGTAAAGGAACATCAAATCCGTTTATGGCTGGTAGTTTGCCAAAAACTACAAAGCCAACTTAGTTGGATTGTTGCTGAAAAGATGTTGCTGTGTTGCTGAGAAGACAAAGTTGCTGCTGAAGATGGATAGTGTTTAAAAGCTCAAGAAATGTTAAAAGTGTTTGGATACATCCTCTATGTGCTAAAGAAGATAAATCTGAAGAAACATGAAGTTAAAAGAGTTCAACATTCATGTTTAAGGGAGGATTGTTGGGAATTACGTTTTCCTAACTTAGTACCGACAGTATTAATAGTTAGTACTGATAGTTATAGTTAGTACTGACAGTACAAAGTGTTAAGTACTGATCAGTTAGTTAGTACCGATAGTAGAAAATAGTTAGTACCGTTTAAGAGATATGTATGAGATATTTTAGGAAAAGATATGTATGCGTTTTGTAAGCCTGTTAGGGTTTATCCTTGGTCTATAAAAGGATCCCTCTTGGCATAGTTAGATACGAGCTCAATATATCTCATACAAAATCATATCTCATAGTTAGTAATCTGTAATCACTCAAAACAGATTAATAGAAATTATTATTTAGTTTTTCATTGTTCTTCTTAGTACTTGTGTTAAGATTCCGCATTAACACATAGTATTCATAATCAGTGTTTCTACATAGTCAACTGTATTTATACATCTTAGCTATCATCCTTAATATGCTGCAAAGATCTATTCAACAAGGGACTAACACGAATGAGTACTTGACCACCTCAAACCTTTCAGTTTTGTACACCGGTGGTCTTGTGAATCCTTATTCTTTCTTTTAAATAATAAAAGGTTCCTTCCTGTGAACCAAGTGTCATCAAGATGCCCCATGTCATCATCCTCGTCATTATTCAGCTCGATCTCATATTGAACAATCTCGCCTTCATCCTTAGTCGTATAATCATTAAATAGTCGAAAATATCAAGATAAGGGTTATAGTTAGAATCGACATCGGTTTCTATGTTAGCAGCATGCTCATAATCATCCCATTCATCAATGGGCGAATCAAGGCCCTGTCCATTATCACTTGACTCTTCTTTTTCATTCATCAACTCTTCTAACATCCTTTTATTATTCAAAGCTTCCACTTTTAATTCACTTTCTTCAATCGTATCGTACCACTCATAATCTTCATAGTGAATTAAATTTCCTTCATGAATGAGTCCAGGTAAGTCTCCATATTCGTCTTCTTTACAATTTCATGTAGGCCATTTACCAGTTCCATTTTAGAAGCGTAGTGGATTGCATTCATGACGAATATTACTTATTGGTTTGGCCCATTCCTCATTACTAGTCCATGGTTTCTCCTCAACCCATGGTACTCTGTTATTCCTCTCATAGATCTAATCATTTTTGCCTTCCTCGTACGTCATGAGTTCATGTGTATCTTTAGTGAGTACATCAACATCCATTTGAGAAAGATAGTTAAACTCCTTGAAGGCTTGACAAAGAGGAGTTTCAAAGTGGAATAAATTAGTATCGATTCTAAAGATTTGGGCAAATTCATTTTCTTCAGTCAAATTCTCATCTTTAGAAACTTCATTTCCGCATATCACTTCTTCATCGTCCCCTCTTCTCTAATAATCCCATAGAGCATTCATAGTAAATTCATCCATCGTCTCATGGTTCCTAAATTTAGAGGCTAGCCAATGCTTGAATTCAGTGTTAGTAGGATCCCACTTGACTTTGGTGTCTTTATTTTCAGCTTCTATCTTTCTTATAGTACGAGAGGGTGGATAAACTTTCATGAAAATTTTTTTGTGAGATCCTCCCACTTAGTAGCCGAACCAATAGACTCGTCTTCCCACCATTTTCTTGCAGCACCAGTCAGTGAAAAAGGGAAAACACGCATCTTGATTTGATTGTTACTTACCTTGGGCACCCTTATCAATTCAATCACTTCTGAAAATTTTCCAATGTGCTCAACCGCGTCTTCACCATCTATTCACTAAAAGCGTTCTTCCCTACCTCGATGAGAAATCAACCCTTTAATTCGATCTTACCTTCCTCCAAAATCTCCCAATTATAGTTTGATTTGGTGAAAGTCATGCATTCTTCCATATTTGGTTCCCCCATTGATCATGTTTCTTCTTCCTTTGCTACCTAAAACATAGGGCAAACAATCAGTAGGATAGGCTCGGAAGAAAGAAAATACAAAAAGCTATTAAACAAGAACAAAATACAAATAATACAATTTGCTGCTGTATCAGATGATCGATACGCCGTATTCAATTGACTGAATACGCCGTATTGATTTGTTGAACATAATATACTTTACTAATATCGAAAGGTGATATGCCGTATCCAATATTTATGATACGCCATATCGATGATTCGATCAGAACAGTTACGGCGAATAAAAACAATGCAGAAAATTAAACAAACAAACACATAATATGCAATTCGTTGTATAAATATAACATTAAAAACAGGAAATTAAAAGAATTAGAACGAGAAACTTCCCTGGGATTTGCTCGGTATGATCCTCTATGTTGCGTTTATGAGCAAGATTTTGAGTTGCAAATGTGTCTGAATATTAGCATGACTACAACACACATGAATTCCAGACTATATGTATTCCACAAATTTGTTTCATTAAGTGTCAACAAGATCCTATATTGAAAATAAGAAAACAATTCTATCTCTAGTCTACAGTTCAGTTAGAAATAAAAATCCTAAAAAATGTACAGGAAGTCGATACGCCATATCTTTAAACAGGATACACCGTATTGAGACCTGAAATAAAAATCCTAAGTACGGGTCAATAGTCTAATATGATGTATTCGTTTAACGAATACACCGTATAGACTGAACTGACAATAAGGTTCAAAAGGTGCATAAAAATAAAGACTAGATAACGTCCAGATAGTCAATACACTGTATCCATTGGGGTTGGATACGCCGTATCGGCTAACTGGGAAGACAGACTCGATAAAAATTAAAAACCATTTTGGGCTGTCTCCCGGGAAGCATTTTTCTTTACAGTAAAGTCTTTAAGTTAGACTTGTCTTCAGCTCTTCATTCCGCTCTTATCGCGAACCATCCCTCGTCCATCTTGTAGAAGATATCTTGGTATGCGTGACACGCATTTTCTTCGGTTGTAGTCCAATCATAGTACCCATATTCTCTAATATCAACATACTTTTTTGATGGTCCAAATGAGTACTTGACCACCTTAAACCTTTTAGTTTTGCACGCCAGTGTTCTTGTGAATGGAATTCCAAGTGGCTTTCATCTTTGTTCATTAAATCCTTCTTCTTTCTTGTTAATAAAAAGGCTTATTCTCGCGAACCAAGTGATCATCAAGGCGCCCCATTTCATCACCTTATCATTATTCATCTCGATCTTATCTTGAACAATCTCATTTTCATCTTTAGTCGTATGATCATTAAATAGTCAAGAAATATCAAGATAATGGCTATAGTTGGAATCGACATTAGTTTCTATGTTAGCAGCATGCTTATAATCCTCCCATTCGTTAACGGGCGAATAAAGGCCTCGTTCGTCATTTCTTAAATCTTTTTTTCATTCATCGACTCTTCTAACATCCTTTTATTCAAAGCTTCCACTTTTAATTCGCTATCTTCAATCGTATCATACCACTCATAATCTTTATAGCGAATCAAATTTCCTTTACGAATGAGTCCAGGTAAGTCACCAGTGTTGCAATATCCGTCTTTTTTCTAATTTCATGTAGGCCATTTAGTAGTTCCATTTTTGAAACGTAGTAGACTGCATTCATGACGAAAATTACTCATTGGTTTGGCCCATTCCTTATTAATAGTCCATAGTTTCTCCTCAACCCATGTTATTCCATTATTACTCTCACATATCTAATCATTCTTGCATTCCTCGTACGTCATGAGTTTATGTGTATCTTTAGTGAGTACATCAGCATCCATTTGAGAAAGATAGCTAAACTCCTTGAGGGCTTGACAAAGAAGAGTTTCGAAGTGGGATAAATCAGTATTGATTCTAAAGATTTGGGCAATTTCATTTTGTTTAGTCAAATTCTCATCTTTAGAAACTTCATTTTTGCATATCACTTCTTCAACGACCCTCTTCTCCAATAATCCCATAGATCATTCATAGTAAATTCATCCATCATCTCATGGTTCCTAAATTTAGAGGCTAGACAACGCTTGAATTCAGTGTTAGTAGGATACTACGTGACTTTGGTGTCTTTGTTTTCAGCTTCTATCTTTCTCACAGTACGAGAGGGTGGATAAAATTTTGTGAAATTTTTTCTCGTGAGATCCTCTTACTTAGTAGTCGAACCAATAGACTCTGCTTCCCACCATTTGCTTGCAGCACCAGTCAGTGAAAGAGGGAAAACACGCATCTTGATTTGATTGTTTCTTACCTTCGGCACCTTTATCAATTCAATCACTTCCAAAAAGTTTTCAATAGTTCTTCCATATCTCGATGAAAAATCGACCCTTTAACTCGATCTTACCTTCCTCCAAAATCTCCCAGTTATAGTTTGATTAGGTGAAAGTCATGCATTCTTCCATATTTGGTTCCCCTATTGATCTTGTTTCTTCTTCCTTTGATACCTAAAACATAAGGCAAATAATCAGTAGGATAGGCTCGAAAAAAGAAAATAAAGAAATCTATTAAATGAGAACGAAATACGAAGAATATAGTTTCCTGTTGTATCAGATGATCAATACGCCATATTCAATTGATTGAATACGCCATATTGATCTGTTGAACAGAATACGTTGTATTAATATCGAAAGGTGATACTCTGTATCCAATAGTTATTATACGTCGTATCGATGATTCAATTAGAACAGTTACAGCGAATAAAAATAATGTACAAAATTAACAAACAAAAACACAATATGCAATAATATACAATGCAAATTAATCTAAGTTAAGCTAAACTAAAAATACTAATAAATAAGAATTAAACAATTTCACTCTCTGGCAGCGGCGCCAAAAACTTGATGTGTGTTGTTGTGTAGGTAGTTATTATTTGTTATCAAGTTTTACTATTTATATTTTGTTGACTTTACCTAAAACAACACTAACAGGCAGTGTACCTAATCAGTTGTATCTTCGTTGGTAAGTATGGTGTCGATCACTAAGAGCTAGAACGTTAACACTTAATTATCAGTATTTTAGTTAGCTAAGTTAGTTTTAAATTATTTTATGTTAAACCTAAACTAATGGTAAAAAGGAGGGTTTTCAGCCTAAGAGACTGGCACAAGTTTTGGTTTAATTCTATTCCTAATTTGGTAGCAAGCAAAGCAATAAACACAGACAAGAAGATAAACAAACGATAGAGGAGCGGTCTAGCACTAATGTAAGGAAAACATATTAGCCATGAGTAATCAGATAAAATGCAGGTTTTTATCTAAGGTGAAATGATTGTATTACTATGTTGGTGTTATATCATTCGCAAGGTTTAGGCGGGACTTCTTCCTAAATTTTATTCAATTAATCCTGTCATAACTATTGAATGTCTCACAGCATACATTAGTTAATTATAATCTATCTTAGGAATCCAATAACAGTGAATACTGAACCCTAGCTCATTGAGACTTTACCCACTTATGTTCAATCGAATCGTATATGCTGGTAGTTCACGGTCAGTAATGGTCCAAGCAAGGTCATATGGTGCATTTATAAATCCTAAGTCGCCACTTAGTTATACCACCCTTTATAATCGGGGGAAACACAAGCGAGATAAATTTGTGGTCCTATAATTCCAGAGTCACATACAACCTATATGCAGTTCTATCCGAGACTCTAACCTACTTGGTTCATAAACTAGATCCAGTTGAATGATAGATTAAATGCATAATCAAACATAAACAAGTATCACGTGATAAACATAATTAACATGCAACATGTAATAAACAATCTAAATAGACAAACCAAACATTAAATCTTCATAAACATAGCTGATACCTAAAGGTATCAGCCGATAGTCATAGTAAAAATACACACGGTTTCATATATGAACGATCAATGTAAAGAAATAAGAACCGAACGCGTATTGGGTTGTTCGAAGATTATAAGAGTTTTTCTATAATCTTGAGGCTCTTTACTGACCTTCAATGCTCCTTTATACGTTTGCTATTCGACTTAGTGGTTGTTTGGCTTGCACACCTAAAATTCATATTTAGGGTTTGCTTATATAGTGTATGATATTTGATCGATACGCCTAACACCCCGTGTTTTAGGTTCATTGACGTCGTCAATAAATCCACAATGTATCTTTTGTATTGTACGTGTTTGCTTTAAATCGTGAACGTTAAGTTTAATCGCGTACACCAAAAATTAGCGTTCAATATAAACGGGCATCAAACAATTAAATATTTGATCGATACGTTCAAGTATTAAATAATTATTGTGCGAATAATTATGGTCTTTGTTCATTGTACTTTTATTGGTTGCGTAAATTGATTACGTTTCGCGATAAATTGCGTTTAGGCATTCCCGAAACCATTAAAACTTTTCTACGCTTCAAAAAATATCCACATTTATACCCTGGTATGTGCTTAATTACACATACCATTTTCCATTTAAAACGGAATTAAATGACTAAAAACATACCAAAAAAACATTGTATTTGTATGTTTGCATTTGTATTGTGCAGGAAAGGGATATTCAAGAAAATGAGCAAAAAGAAAGCCAAAAACAAACAAGTCCAAGCACGGAGTGGAAAGGGCACAGTCAAAAGTCAAGCCAAGTGAAGAAAATACAACTTGAGGGGCTAAAACTGCCAAACCTCAAGTTGTATTACAAAAGATCAAAAGACAATGGTCAAAAGTGCACATCGGGTAGAGATTGCATTCAAGTTATATAACTTGAGGGGACCATTCTGCCTACTCCCCCAAAAAGT
>BQNB010051047.1:0-37473 GCA_026074375.1 Tanacetum coccineum
ATATTATTTACTAATCTATTATGCTTAGGTGTTTAATCTTATGCTACTAATTAGTAACTTAGTACTTAGTATGAGCAACTTAACTTGCCATGGATGATCTTTCGATTTTATCATCCTAAACCAATGCTTGCATGCACCTCGATAGACTCTTTGCTATATATATGATATTATGCATGCTTATCTTTTGATAAAATTTGCCTACATATGCTTCCCTCATAGAACTCAAGATAGTTGATATTGTGAAGTTGGATAATAAGTATTAGATGATTCATTATGAAATAGGATTGACTGAAAAAGGGAAATTTAGAAAATTTTAAATACAAGCATATCAGGAAATTCTAGAAAAAGTTTCTGTTAGATATTAATAAAAGACTCGGTCACCCCGTGTATTTTACCATTTATTGTTGCTCGTAGTTAAGTAGTTAATGTATAACATTCGATAATGGGCCGGGTATTAAACCTAACGTGTAAGCCCACTACTAAGGCCTTATGGCCGGTTTTTGTTGTTACTATATAAGCCTCTTCCATGCCATGGAAGAGGTGGGTTAGTCATTTAGATAATACAAGTTCATTTTCTCTCACTAGAAAGTTCTCTTTCATTTTCTCTCTCTAGAACTTGGCTAATCCACTAGTCATTTGATTGTGTTATGATTTCCAATATCCTACAATTAGTATCAGAGCACATGGGATGATTAGCTAGATTGTGTGTGTGTTTTCTTGGTTAATTTTGATCAAAAGTTTGGTTTTTGAAGGTTTATAGTCTTGTTCTTAGTTTACTTTGATCTTGACGTTTGTGATGTTAAAGTTTATGTTTTTATAGTTGCTATAGCGTTCTAGTACCAAGTTGTGCAAAAGAAACCAGGCAAAAACGTTCAAAATGGTGATTTTTAGGTGTTTTTAGGTGAAAAAACTAAAAAATTTCATTCCAGCGAGTTAAATCACTGTTTGAAGATCTTCGTAGCGAGTTACGGTACTGTACTGGCGAGTTGTCAGCATAGTACATTGTGTGTCAGAAAGTACTGTGTCAGCGACTTGTCGTCTTGTGCAGGTAGCGAGTTAGGCAACGAGTTAACCCTTCTTGCAGGTAGCGAGTTGAAGACTAGCGAGTTGGATACTAGCGAGTTGAAGACTAGCGAGTACAGGTTTTTTTGAAGATCTTTATACTAGCGAGTTATGAACTGGAACTATGTCAATTTAATTTCTTGCTATCGAGTTGTCAACTCTCTTCCAGCGAGTTACATGTTAATTGAAGACAATTTTCTAGCGAGTTGTGAACCGGAACTCTGTCCATTTAATTTCTTACCAGCGAGTTGTCAAGTCTCTTCTAGCGAGTTACATCCAGCGAGTTACAGGGCAACAAGTTGTGAATTTTTAGACATTTGGACTAAATTTTTCAAATTGACTAATTTCAACCTGTAATCCTAACAAACTTGAACAACAATTCACCATTTTATACAACCAATCACCACTTTTAACATATAATCACTAATCATTGTTCGATTAACTTAATCATTTCACAATCAATTAAGATGGCTAATCTTTCAGAAGACATCCAATGTGCCGGTTCCGATACCCGACCACCTATGCTTGATAGGACTGACTTTGCATCATGGTAACAACGCATTCGTCTGTATTGTCAAGGTAAAGAGAATGGTGTGAATATCCTAAAGTCGATTGATGAAGGACCATTTCAGATGGGAAATTTTCGGGAAACACTTGCTGAAGGTACTGAAGGTGCCCTACATCTAGGTCCAGAACGACCTCGAGTCTATTTTGACCTCCCACCTAAAGATAAGGAAAGGTATAACGCTGACATTCGGGCAACAAACATCCTACTTCAAGGGTTACCAAAGGACATCTACACTCTCATCAATCATTACACTGATGCAAATGACATATGGGACAATGTGAATATGCTTTTGGAAGGTTCAGAATTAACCAAAGAAGATGGAGAATCACAACTGTATGATGACTTTGAACACTTCCGTCAGAACAAAGGAGAAACCATTCATGACTACTATGTTTGGTTTGCCAAACTCATCAATGACATGCGGAACATCAAGATGACCATGTCCAGAATGCAGCTGAACTCAAAGTTTATGAACAACATGTTACCAGAATGGGGTCGATTTGTAACAGCAGTGAAACTAAACAGAGGATTGAGGGACTCTAACTATGATCAGTTGTATGCTTACCTGAAGCAACACGAGACACATGCTAATGAGAACAAAATGATGTTAGATCAATTAACTCAACACACTGTGGATCCTCTTGCTTTGATGTCCAATGTGTAGGATCCCGTTTAACACTTCACTTCATATAACGAACCACGAATCGAACTAGAAAAGAGATAAAGAGAGTGAGTTGTTTTGTAGAGAGAGAAAGAATAGAGAACAACTCTCAACTTGATTCAAGACTCTCTCCAATGGAAAACTTAATTGAGAACTTAACCAACACACTTGCCCTACTCACCCAATCATACAAAACATACCTTCCTCAAACAAACAATAAACTCAGAACTTCATCAAATCCTAAGAACCAAGCTACAGTTCAAGACGGCAGAGTTGTTGTTCAGAATGTTCTGGGTCGACAGAATAGAGGACAGAGTAACAATGCACGGGGTGCAGGTGCAGTTGGTTATGGGGGAGCTCAGAACAGAGTTGGGAATGCTAATCCAGGTCAAGCAAGGCAGGTTAAGTGTTACAACTGCAACGGTATAGGCCACATAGCAAGGAACTGCACTCAACCTAAGCAACCACAGAACTCCGAATACTTCAAAGACAAGATGTTGCTGATGCAAGCTCAGGAGAACGGGGTGGCATTAGATGAAGAGCAATTATTGTTTATTGCAGGTGGACAAGACAATGCTATTGATGAAGATGTGGATGAGCAACCTGTTTAGGACTTAGCACTCAATGTAGATAATGTGTTTCAAGCTGATGACTGTGATGCTTTTGATTCTGATGTTGATGAGGCTCCCACGGCACAGACTATGTTCATGGCTAATCTATCATCCGCAGATCCTGTTTATGATAAAGTTGGTCCGTCTTATGATTCAGACATTCTATCTGAGGTACACGACCATGATCACTATCAGGATGCTATTTGTGAACATCATGAAGAACACGAGATGCATGATGATGTACAACCAAACTACATTGGTGATTCACATGCTAATTATACGAGTGATAGTAATATGATTCCGTATGATCAGTATGTAAAGGACAACGCAGTGCCAGTTGTACAAAGTAATGTATCTTTTGTTCCAAATGATGCATACATGATGATATTTAATGATATGCATGAACCGTATGCCCAATCTGTCTCTGACTCAACACGGAACACAGTAGTTGATAATTCATTAACTGCTGAACTTGCAACATATAAGGAACAAGTTGAACTGTATGAAAGACGGGCCAGGTTTGAATTAACAGAAAGAGAACAAAAGATTGATGAACAATTAAGAATAGTTATCACTAACCGTAATATTAAGGAAGAAAAATTGAAAAAGGAATGTCATTCTGTAAAAATTCAACTTGCTTCTACCATCAACCATAACAAGTCAATCGTAGAAGAAGTTACGTCTTTGAAAAAAGGATTTTAAACAGAAAGAAAACAAATACCTTGAAGAATTTTTGGACATGAAAGCTTTAAAATAAAAGGTCGAGGATAAATTATACAAACAAGACCAATCTCTTCAAACAGTTCACATGTTGTGTAAACCAAAGCCCTATTATAATGAACAGAATAATGTAGCTATTGGCTACAAGAACCCTTTATGCCTCACCCGTGTAAAGCAAGTTCAGCCTGCTCTATATAATGGTTATGAAATTATCAAAAACAATCATGTCCCGGCTTTAGTGCACAACACAGAGGATACCCTAGAACTAGCTGAAATCACTAGGAGGAAAATGAATGACAAAATGAAAGACCCTGAGTGTGTGACTCATAAGGTTAAGATTGCACCACCTGATTACTCGAAAGAGAATTATTTAGCGACCTTCACACCACAGAAGCAATTGACCCCTAAGCAAATATTTTGGTCTCAAGATCTCATCAAGATGAAAGAAGAAGCTATCAAAAAGCAGACCACTGCCTCACGACCAATCAAAGCATTGACGGTGTATCCGCCAAATACACCTGCAAAGCTTGTCCCCAGGGTGCTTCCAACAAAAAGTCAAGTAAAAATTAATATTTTTGCACTTATACAACTTTTTTCGGAATTTGAAAAAACTTGTAAAAAGAGAATTACACCAACAGGGCTCACTGAAGGGGAAAGGGGTTTTGAACAAACCAAGGGATGTTACCTCACCATGGTCATTCCATTTTTCAAAACACTTAAAGAACATTTTGAGGGAATTCAAAGGGCTTTAACTAAAGAAATTAAAGAAATTAAAGACATTTTTGAAGAGTTGGAAGCTGAAGTTGACCAAAATGTTGTAAATAGGAAGCATGATGAGATTGAGCGGAAAAATATTCTTATTGCAAATGATAATTTAATTGCTGATTGCTTGTCCAAAGAAGTGTTTTATATTGCAACGAATTCTGAGCTTACTGTATCTAGATTTACTGAAATGTATGAAGCCCACACCATTGTTCAAACACGTTGTCTGGAACTTAAAGCAGAGCTTTATAAATTACGAGATAAGGTTCAAAAAGATGATCATACTGAATTAGTAAAACGTTTTTCCAATCTTGAGGTTAATCACTTAAATTTACAGTTAAAGTATCAAAACCTTAAAGAAAGTTTTGGAAATGACCCATCTCCACCCGCTCGAGATACTCCTGATTTTGACAACGCCATGGGTCATGTACATTAGGTTTTCAGATATCTCAATTGAAAGAGACCCGTAGTGAAGCAGACCGTACTCTTGATTTCAGGACCTTAGATTTTCAGATCACTCAATTAACTGAAAAAGTCACATTTCTTCAAGAACAAAATAAGCTTTTTAGGGCAGAGAATGAAAAAGTTAAACAACATTACAAGGATTTATACAATTCTATTGAGATCATGCGTGCTAAGCATATAGAACAAACAACGGCCTTGTTAACTAAAAATGAGAATCTGAAAGCCCAAATACATGAAAATCTACAATGCAACACTATGGAGTCTGTAAAACCAAAAGTTCTTGCACCCGGTAGGTATGCTATAGATGTTGAACAAATTCCCCCTCATAATAGGAACAACTGGGAAGTTCATCTACATTATCTCAAACATCTTAAGGAAAGTGTAGAAACCCTTGGCGAAATAGTAGAGGAAGCTAAGGTTGAAAGACCCTTAGATAGATCAATTATCTATGCTTGCTGTTACACTAAACGCTCTCAGGAACTCTTAGAATATGCGATTGGCACTTGTACGAAAGCCTTTAACCAACGAGATAAAAACATGCTCCTACCCCTTTAATTAGGAAAAAGCAAGTTACTTTTGAAGAACAATGTGACACATCAAATAGTAACACACACAAACATGTAGAGCAACTGAACACTCAAAAGACTAATGTCCTAGTGCCTCCTTCTACAGGAGTAAACTGTTGCACTAATGCTAGCAGATCACAGCCTAGGAGAAATACCAAGAAAAATAGGATCTCGCTAGCTAAAGGTGTCAACAAGAAGATAGTAGAAGAACACCCTAGGATAAATAAGTCTAACTTAAGAACCAAGAATAGTGTTGATTCTAGTAGTAGCTCTAAGCGTACTGTAATTAATTTGAATTATGATTCTGTTTGCTAAACATGTAACAAATGTTTAATGTCTGCATATCATGATGTGTGTGTGGTTGATTATTTGCAATCTGTTAAGGCATCCCCCTCTATTCATAATATTCATAATGTTGTGCGTAAAGTTAGGCAAGTTTAGAAACCTAAGCAAGTTAGGCAAGTGTGGAAAGCCACAGAAAAAGTGCTTATCAGTGTTGGTCATCAATGGAGACCCACGGGAAGAATATTCACTTTAGGAGAACAGTGCCCTTTAACTAGGCTCACTAAACCCAAAGTAGTATCTGCTAAGAAAACTAAGAATCAGGCCATTACTTGTGCTAACCAACAGGAACCCAACCAAAATTGGGGATCCAACTTTCCAAACTCTCCATCTTCGTCTGTTTTCAAATGCAGGTCGTATAGATCGTCCTTTGGTATTTGGACTCAGGCTGTTCAAAACATATGACGGGGGATCGCTCATGGCTCAGGAATTTCATGAAAAAGTTCATCAGGACAGTTAGATTCGGGAATGCTCACTTTGGTGTTATTATGGGTTATGGATATTATGTGATTGGTGACAGTGTAATCTTCAGGGTATACTATGTGGAAGGACTAGGACACAATCTGTTCTCTGTCGGATAATTTTGCGACTCTGATCTGGAAGTTGCATTCAGGAAACATTCATGTTATGTTGGAGATACGAATGGTGTTGAATTAATTAAAGGTTCTCGTAGTTCTAATTTGTACACTATCTTGGTTGAAGACATGATGAAGTCCTCTCCCATTTGCCTATTGTCTAAGGCCTCCAAGAACAAATCATGGTTATGGCATCGTCGTTTAAACCACTTGAACTTCGGTACCATCAATGACCTTGCAAGAAAGGACTTAGTCAGAGGTTTACCTAGATTGAAGTTTGAGAAAGATCATCTTTGCTCTGCATGTCAACTAGGAAAGAGCAAAAAGCATACCCACAAACCCAAAACTGAAAACACCAACTTGGAAGTTCTTAATACCCTTCATATGGATTTATGTGGACCGATGCGAGTGCAAACAATTAATGGGAAGAAATACATCTTAGTCATCGTTGATGATTATTCTCGGTTTACTTGGGTTAAGTTTTTGAGATCGAAAGATGAAACCCCAGAGGTCGTCATCAAATTTCTGAAGCAAATACAAGTCGGTCTCAACAAAACTGTTAGATACATCCGTACCGATAATGGCACAGAATTTGTCAACAAATAATTGATTGCATACTATGAAAGCGTAGGAATTTTTCACCAAAAAATAGTTTCGAGGAATCCACAGTAGAACGGCATTGTCGAAAGACAGAACTGTACTCTTGTCAAGGATGCTAGGACAATGCTGATATTTTCCAAGGCCCTGATGTTTCTATGGGCTGAAGCTGTTGCTATTGCTTGTTACACCTAAAACCGATCCCCCATTCACACTCATCATAACAAAACCTCATATGAGCTGGTGCATGATAAGAAGCATGATCTTACCTTTTTCTGTGTCTTTGGTGCTTTTTGTTACCCTACAAATGACAGCGAAGATCTTGGAAAATTACAACCAACAGTTGATATTGGAATATTCATTGGTTATGCACCTAGTAGGAAAGGGTATAGAATCTACAACAAAAGAACCCGACGAATTATGGAAACTATTCACGTTCAATTCGATGAGCTGACTGAGCAAATGGCTCTTGTGCAACTCAGTACAAGACCCGCTCCTATGTTTTGATGCCTAGACAGTTAAGTTCAGGGCTCGTACCAAATCCGGTTCCTGCAGCACCTTATGTACCCCCCACAAATAAAGAACTTGAGATTTTATTCCAACCAATGTTCGATGAATACCTAGAACCTACTCGTGTTGAAAGAACGGTCTCTCCTGCTCCAGCAGTTTCAGTCACTTCAGCCGGTACACCTTCATCTACTACCATTGATCAAGATGCACCTTCTCCAAGTCATTCACTGTCATCTTTGACATTACGATCTCCAAGTTTACATCAAGGCATTACAGCCGAATCTACTCACATGGAAGACAATCCTTTTCCTTCTAGTGACAATGATCCCTTCGTAAACATGTTTGCTCCGGAACCTGGTTCTGAAGCATCATCATCCGGGGATCTTAGTTCAGTAGAATCTCCTTATGTCACTCAAACACTTCATCATCTCAGGAAATGAAGCAAAGATCACCCGCTGGATAATATTGTTGGCAATCCATCTCGTCTTATCCACCAGAAAACAACTTGCAACCGATGCCTTATGGTGCTTGTATAACTCTGTACTGTCAAAATTCGAGCCCAAGAACTTCAAATCTGCAATAACTAAAGATTGCTGGTTTCAAGCTATGCAAGATGAGATTCACGAATTTGATCGGCTTCAAGTATGGGAATTAGTACCTCAACCAGACTGTGTCATGATTATAGCTCTCAAGTAGATTTACAAAGTTAAACTTGATGAGTATGGTGATGTTCTGAAGAACAAGGCTAGGTTGGTGGCCAAGGGATATCGACAAGAGGAGGGTATTGATTTTGAGGAATCATTTGCACCGGTTGCACGTATCGAGGCTATTCGAATCTTCATCGCCAATGCCGCTAGTAAAAACATGACCATCTATCAAATGGATGTCAAGACAACATTCCTTAATGGCGAGTTGAAGGAAGAAGTCTATGTTAGTCAACCAGAGGGTTTCGTTGATCCAGACCATCCGACACATGTTTATCGTCTGAAGAAGGCTTTGTACGGTTTAAAGCAAGCTCCTCGGGCGTGGTATGATACCTTGTCACGATTTCTTCTGGACAACAACTTTTCCAAAGGTGCAGTAGATCCGACATTATTCACTCAGAAAACAGGCAAACATATTCTTCTTGTTCAAATATATGTAGATGATATCATATTTGCCTCGACCGACCCTAAAGCGTGTGACATATTTTCCAATGAGATGAGTTCTAAATTTCAAATGTCAATGATGGGACAAATGTCTTTTTGCCTAGGTTTACAAGTTTCTCAAAATTCCGAAGGCATTTTTATTAATCAATCAAAATTTGCTCTTGAAATATTAAAGAAATTTGGGATGGATTCATGTGACCCTGTTGATACACCCATGGTGGATCGACTTAAATTGGATGAGGACCCACTAGGGATTCCAGTTGACCAGACTCGATTTCGTAGTATGGTCGGCTCCCTGATGTACCTCAATACCAGCAGACCCGACCTTGTATTCGCTGTATGCATATGTGCTAGGTATCAGGCTTCGCCTACTAAAAAGCACCTTAAAGCACTTAAACAGGTCTTTCAGTATCTCAAAGGAAGCATTAATTGGGGTTTTTAGTATCCGAAATATACCGCTATGGCACTAACGGCCTATGCAGATGCGGACCATACAGGTTGTCAAGAAACACAAAGAAGTACGTCAGGAAGTGCTCAGTTCCTTGGAGATAAATTAGTCAGCTGGTCATCAAAGAAACAGAAGAGCACTGCGATCTCAACTACAGAGGCTGAATACATTGCCATGTCTGGATGTTGTGCTCAGATACTTTGGATGAGATCACAGCTTACAGACTACGGCTTTGTCTTCAATAAGATTCCCCTGTATTGTGACAATCGCAGTGCCATTGCTCTCTGCTGCAATAATGTCCAGCACTCCCGATCCAAGCACATTGACATACGACACCATTTTATACGAGAGCAAGTTGAGAAAGGCGTAGTTGAGTTGTACTTCGTGACGACGGATTATCAGCTCGCGGACATATTCACCAAAGCATTATCAAGGGAGCGGTTCGAATTTCTACTCCCGCGACTTGGTATGAAGAGTATGTCTCCGGAAACCCTTAAACGTCTTCAGGAAGGAGAAGAGGAGTAAAGGATGGTCCTCCTATATCCTATGTAAACATGTATATAGCTTAAATCTAAAAAGAAAATACAAAAAATATAAAACCTACAAAAACCATAAAAATCAAAAAATAGAAAAGTCCAAAAATAGGTTTTCAAGACATGTCTTCCGCTTATCGATAACCTTTGCGGACCTAGAAATATCATTCAATAATGACACGGGTTTTTAAATGAAGCTCGAACGGAAGTTCAAACTTTTCAAAACATGTCTTTATGGCTTGCAGTTCCTTCTGACTGCAACCCGCTTTTCAAATTGAGGAAAGCTTGTCGCCAAAAAGATGGTTGTTCCTGACAACGAGTGATTAAGTTCTCCCGGGAATGGATTACTTTATATACATGCAACTCCGAATTAATGTACGTTTCAGTGCATTATTTCTTGTTATAGAAGAGAAGTCTTCTTTCTTTAACCAAATGATTTTTCATCTATGATTCTTCAGAAAATTATTTGTGTCTCACTCGGTGGAAAGGTGTTGTTTGAAAATTAATCGGTCTTGAATTTCTTAAAATCTGACACTCAATCAACGACTACAACCCTTTAAATAGAAAACGGGTCATTGATTGAGGGGGGGAGTGTTTTCAAATTTATGACATCTAACGGGCACTTCAATTCATCACATAATTAATTGGTTAATGGTTTGTTTGTATTTGACGGGGTTTCAATCTGATGAGGAGTTAAACTTGTGTTAACTCAAAAGGCCAAAATTGTCAATAATGTGTGAGTTTAAGGTCCCATGTGCAATTTGCTAAATGTCTCATAGGCTTATATTTCTATAAGGACCATTTGTGCCATTTTTGAAACTTGAATAAACCATTTTAATACATCGAAAAGGACTTAGTAAGTTTAGGGACCAATTCTGTTAATTTATGAAACCACTAAAGTATAAAAGGAGGCCAGCGAGTTATCCTGGTCAAATCTTCCAAATTCAGTCAAACCTATCTCTCTAAATCCTCTCTCGCAACTCACTGACTTGATCCATTATTTGATTTTTGATTTCTGTTGCTTTTCATGTTAAGGTACCCATTGATGTTCGTTCTCTATCATATAAATATCTTAGATCTTAAACATGGTAGGATAATTCACACTAAATCGCTCTAAATCAAAGTGTTCGACTAGTTTTATCATTTATTTCATAACTAGTGTTTGGAATAATATTCGGGTTGCTGGGTTCAGTTTAGAACGGATGTAAGATGCCTCGTTACTGGTCTGATTGTATCCCCTATTTCATTATTTTTGTGGTATTGATGATTTTCGTGGTATTTCTTGACTTTTATTAGTCAAAGACCCTTGTTTGTTGTTGTTTAATGATAATGAATGTTTTAAAATGCTCGGTTATGTTGCCTTAGTTTTAATGATGTGGTTTCAGGATCATGTTTGCTTATATAAGTGAATTTAGGTTTTAGCGAGTTCTCTGTGTGCTATGTACCGAGTTATGATAATACTAAGTAGCGAGTTGAGTGACTTTTTCTTGGTAGCGAGTTAATGTTGATGCTATGTAGCGAGTTAAATGATTTTTCTTGTTAGCGAGTTTCTGTCATTGCTTATCAGCGAGTTATAATGAATGTTAGCAAGTTAATAATATTATATTATCATGAACAGGCAACTCGCTAACATGTAGCGAGTTGATGAAGATTTATATTTTTATTAAAATATTCAACTCGGTATTTCAAATTTTCCAAATTTACTAACGAGTTAGTATTTTAATAAGAATATTCATAGCGAGTTGTAATTAGCGAGTTATCACTAGCGTGTTGAATGTCATCTCTTATTTAATTATGTGTAGGCAACTCGTTATCCCTCAGCGAGTTAAAGAAGATTTTATTTTATTATAATATTTAACTCTCTATTTCAAATTTTCCATTTTAGTAGCGAGTTAAATACTTTTAATAAAATAGGTCAGCGTGTTGTCTGCAGCGAGTTATGTATTTTATCAAATGTCTTTGGGTCAACTCATTCCAAGGTTGACTTCCCTCTGAGCAATTGCTCCCAACTAACATCATATATCTGTATGTATGTCCTGCTGTTGGATCTACGTGTGCATATACTATGGCTGACATGGACATTCCTGCGAATGATGCTCCTGCTGTACAAGCTCCTGCTGTCGCACCACCAACCAGAATGGATGATCAGATATTTCTGTTAAGCAAGTGGGTGCCCATCGGCAAGAGCAACTGCGTACTTGATGTACACAAGCCTCAGAGGAATCCTATCTTCCCGATTGTTGTGGCCTTATTGAAGAACACTAACTTCTTTTGGGCCTTCACGACATCCTCTATGATTCTGGCTATCTACATTCAGCATTTTTGGGACACCATGTGCTTTAACTCATCTACTGGGTTGTACAGTTGTCAGTTGGATGAGCAATGGTTCAATCTTCACAAAGATATTCTCATAGATGCTCTCGATATCACTCCAGCCAATGATAACAATCCTTTTATGGCTCCACCATCAAGTGATACTGTTATCGAGTATGTCAACACATTGGGATACCCCAATACACTCAGGAACGTATCAACAATGTCTGTTAATGCTCTCTATCAACCATGGAGAGCCATCTTGTCTATGATCAACATGTGCCTTACAGGTAAAACTACTGGATATGACAGGCCAAGACATCCAGTGCTTCAGATACTTTGGGGTATCATTCATCGCTCCAACATCGATTATGCTGAAAGGATTTGGGAAGAGTTTGTTCAATCCATACAGACGTTTCTTACTGACAGGAAGAATCTAGCTACGGCTGCACGTGGAAAGAAGAAGACCGCTCATCTACTCATTCTAAGTGTCAGGTTCACCAAACTGATCATCCATCATCTGAGAACCAAGCACAACATTCACCCAAGGACTGGTTCGCCTCTTCACTACTCACATGAGGAAAGCATTCTGAACACCCTACTACGAAGACTACCAAGAGCATGTTGCCAAGTATCAACAATTTATGGATGCAGAACATGGCAAGGCTGAGGAAGGAGGAGCAACAGAGTCTTCTGATGCTACCAAGGTCACTAAACCCAAGGCAGCTAAGGTTACTAAACCCGCTGGTGACAAGGCACCAAAGCCCACCGCTACTCAACCACCTAAACCCAAACCAGCACCTACTCAACCATCAAAAGCGGTCTCAGAGAAGAAACGAAAACTGGTTAAGGAAACTCCTGATGAACCCTCACCAGCAAAAAGATCAAAGGGTGGACTAGTGGGAAAAAGACGCAAGCTGAAAAGTCCACTCAAGTTGGTTGGTGAGCCCAATGATGAAGGTGTTCCTATTGAGGAACCTGCCCATACTAATGAAGAATCAAATCTTTAACGGGCCTTGGAACTAAGTTTAAAGGAACAAGCAGAACGAACCCAGGGGCCAACTCGTCCAGTGGTGTTGAGGGAGCCTGACTCTGAGAAATATCAACCGCTTCCAGAGGTACAAGGAAAGGGGAAAGAGAAAGTCATTGATGAACAAGTTGCTCACGATCTACTCACCCTTCAGACTCCAACGGAAGAGAGCACTGTAGATCAAATTTATCTTTATAAGGCACCCCTCTATGGCCACTACTAGACATGCTGAATTAAATTCCTTGGATACTGATAGCTAGTCTGACTGACAGTGTGACGGAATTCAGTATGAGGAAGTGCATGTGATCAATACTGGAGATCAAGATAAAGGCCAGGCTGGACCAAACCCTGGTGAACAAGATGAAGTCCAGGCTGGACCAAACCTTGGTATACAAGATGAAGGCCAGGATGATCACAAACACTTGGTGATGGATGGGAGTGTCTCAACATATCCCAAGGTCATGGGGGGGTTCATGCTTGGCCCAAAACCTGTGAACACATGGACTTAGAGGCCACTGATGCTTCATCTCAACAAAAACCAGAGCAAATAGATGATGAGTTTACCACAACTGTTTACCCAAATGTTCAGGAGAACCTCAAACTGCCACTAAAGATCATGTGATTCTAGAAGAACTTGCAAGCTCCATGGGAACCCTGTCTTCTCTGCAAACCTTTGAAAACAGAACTACAGCTTCACTGACTCAGTTTTTTGTATGAGAAGCCACATAAAGATGAATCAGGGGAAACACGAATTGCTTGAAAAAAAGCGTTCAGTCATGGTTTCAGTCCTATTCATCAAGACACTTCTCGGTCTCCCCATTCCATGACCAGTCCGATTATTGATCCTCATGACGATGCAATCCGATCTCTCCATATACCAAACATCAACCAGAAACAACCTCAATATAAAAAACAACACTATTCTTACACCACCCTCAACCATTAAAAATTGCATCACAGATCTGATTCCTAGTAAGTAGCATAGGGGTGACTCTAGTTGGATACAAAATATGGGGATCTGATTTAAAAATACTTGGCACTGGAGGAAAGGTTGGACCAAACATAGGGTACCCGACTATACTACTTGGGAGAATCTCAATTATCCTCACAAGGTGAGCAAGCAGTTGATGAGATAGTTACTAATTGCAGTAGATTGGGGCAATTGCAAGATCACTTCGAGCTCGCTTCGGGGATCTGCCACCGTGTATGAAGGAAATCCTTCAAAAAACGTATGTTTGAAAGAAAACTCCTACACGGCTCATGTGGTTCACAATGACTTGTATAGAGGCTCTGCAGACAGTCATTGGAGCTAGATTATTCAATCAACGTCTAGCTGAGATCTGGATGAAGCTGCGTAGAAGAAAAGAAGAAGCATGCAGCTCCAAGAACTCCTTCTGGGTCTCCACTTTCTCCGCACCACCTCCACCCTCCTCCAGCAGGTGCATCTAGTGCTCTAGGTATTTTAGGCATGCCATCAGGATCCTCTAAATGCCCACCACTCCTCCTCCTCCATCTAATGGTACATCAGGATCTGCTCAGCAACAAGGCAGTAAGGCTCCAAGCTCGTCCAAGCCTGCGGCCTCCACACATCAATCCATGGCTTGGACTACATCTGACACTAGATTCGAGTCAACTGGTTTTATGGCAGCTCAAGAGTTATCTCCTACTGACTCTCTGATGCAAGATGATTCCATCCCCGATAAGCAGGTACATTTGTCTGATGATGAAGACTCCGGGAATGATCACCTACCAAAAGCTAACTTGAGACAAGACTGGTGGAAACCACTACCTGAAGAGGAAAGACCAGCGACTCCTGAACCTGCTTGGACAATTCTTCTTCTAATTGTAGCAGATATTGAGATAAAATTGGGTCGTCTGCATTGGTTCTCAACTTATGAACAACCATGCTGAGAACTCCTTTACTTGCAAAGACTGGAGACATGGCGACTTTCATGAAATGGTACTGCCGATAAGTGAACAAGACCAAGCTTACACAAGCAGATTTTGAAGGGCAGGCTTATGAAGTTGTTAAAGCATTTTACCCAGACGTCATTCACCTTCAGTTCCAGATGGAGTGTCACAAGATGCTCATAGCTCAGGTTGACTGGACGAATCCAGAAGGAGCTCAAGTCAGAATCGATGTCAACCGACCACTGCCTCTCGATGGTCCTCCAGGTCATGTCACTATTCAACCACAATTCTTCTTCAATAAAGACTTGGAGTATTTGAGATATGGCAGCAAGGGAAGCAATCCTGCACTATCAATTTCCAAGATGAAGGCTGCTAGTTATCCTAAATTTGGGCTTGAACAGCTAGTGCCGGAACAAATGTGAATTGATGATGTGTGTACTTATAACATAAGTGCAAACTATGGCATCTCTCACAGGTGGTTTAATCGACAGAAGTTCTATATTGACAGACATGATTCTCCATCGCGTAGAAAAGATGTCAGAACACACATGCGGATTCTTAGTGTCTTCAGAATCAAAGCATACTCAAGATACGGGTATGGCTACTTAAGTGAAATTGTCCTCCGAATAGCTGACTTCCAAGAACATACGATTGCGGAAAGAGATTTCAAGAACCTGTATCCCAGTGACTTTGAAGACCTGAATCTGCTTCTTCTACAAGGTCATCTCGACCATCTTCCTGGTTCAGACAAACGGATGCTATCTACTGCTGTCAAGCTATGGACCTAAAAATTGGTGATTCGACAACGGGTTAAAGGACTTTCAACCGGCATTGGACTACAGACTGCTTCAGAGAACGGAATGATAATTGCCATTCCATTTAAAGGTCAATATGATGTGTATTATTTTATTAACTTTTGTAACTTTTACGTTATTGTGTCAGGGTATGAATTTTTATGAATCTTTTTTCATTAAATTCAAATTCTTTCCAACCTTTAATTCCTGACCTCTTTTAGTAACTCCCCTCTCTCTAATGACGGGGGTGCACTACTATCGGGTTCACAATATCGGATAGTTTTTAATCTGACCACTTTTTCTCCAAATTTTTTAACTTAATTTAAATCAATTGAGATCTAATTCTCTAAGGTTTGAACATTTTTTAATCCAAGGGAGTGAGATGTGATCTTATTTTAATATTAAATTGATAAATTTGTGATCTTTTAAGGACTCAAGCAGGTACTCCTCCCTCCTTGTGCCAATCAATTTTGATTACCGACACACTTGTTGAGGGGGGACGTTTCTAAATAATCAAAACAATCAAGGTACAATGGCTTTGATATCTATATCACAAGTACCTTGATTGATTTTTTAATTAGTTTTATGGCGAAGTGAACTGTACCAAAAGACCGACTCTGTACTTACTTTATCATGAGTTATTTAAAGGATGGTAAGGTTAGTTCATGTTCCCATGATCCCGCAAGTGCCGGAGGGATCTTCACCTGGGACAATTCCACTAGTTAGTGTAGAGTACCTTTATTTATGTTGCAAAATGAGTTAATGTAAGAATCAAGGGAATAGTGCAGTAACTAAGATGGAATCTAGTACTGGAAACACAACCCAACAAGGTACTAGTATTGAAGTCTCGGTAGCAACTGAAGGGGTTGAAGAATGAAAAGAAATGTTAGATAAAGGGTAAAAGAAAGCAGCCCTCCTTTGTCTTTAGGCAAGAACCGGGTCAATACTTTTGCTGATGTCAGTATCACTTGGTTGATTGCTGACACTTGAAAGACAGTATCATGGATCCCAGTTGATACAGTTGCATTACCCTTCCTTACCACTTAGATCCCTCAAAGGATTCTTGTTTCATTTTCTTACAGAGATCAATGATGTCTATAGTCTCTACTCACTCGTGTTGACGTTATTGAAAAAGGTGGCACTCTGCTCTAGCCTCCGACTACTAAAAACCAAATGTGCACGATTGAGTCTATGAGCCATGAAGTTCATCCATTAATCTCGTCTTGGACACTGAATACAAACTATGCTTGTTTATCACACACCTGTTTGACTTCATGTATTAGATTCTAAAGAGTCACTACGCATTTTATCCCTCGACTGGTATTGACAGATTATCCGAGTGCTAACGAAAGTACTACAATGAAGATGAAAAATCACTTCTTGAGCAACATCATAACAAGCTATTGGTAGGTGGAAATGTGAGATCCACTATGGATCAAACTTGTGTTAAATAGAAAGCACGTTGGTGCGATTATTTATGAAGTAAACTTCGTTTCTAGGCAGTGGATATTGAACGAATAGTTTATGAACAAACCTTTCGATGTGCTCAGAAACTGATTTTCATGCAATTGACTGTGTATATCTTTCAAAACAAATTGTGTTTCTATTGAAATTTGTATTTATGATATAAAACGTCGAAACTCTACGTTATATTCCCTTCTATACCTTGGTTGTGTCACAAAAACTCTTTTCTGTAGGACACATAACGATTGACTTTTATCAATTTTTCATTAATTAGGTGGAATTTATTTCACTGGTTCATCAAATTCGTTGCTTTGTCTACTTGAGAGCGCTCCAGGCTTTATGAACGGCTAGCGCAGATGATTGCGAACCCTTATCAAGGAGATTCTTCAAAATTCTACCCGATCATAGGCAGTATTTATACTGATTACAAGGAACCGTGGTTCTTGCAACCTTATTCAACGAAAGTGAACAAAGACACTTTCATTTGTTTATTACTAACATATACTTGCAGGAATCCCCGACGGTAGCAGCTGATGGCAAAAGACATGTCAATTCACAACCCCATGCTCACACTTAATATTTCCTATTCAAAGAACATCATTATAAATGATAGACCTACAACACAAGCGATTCGCAACTATGATGGCGTTATTACTATTCATGATCCATATAAGTCATTGTGAGCATGCCGTTCTGAAGGTCACAACTTTACATGGAGGCAATCCAAAAACAAAGGATGATAAGAGATTTAATGAGGCGACTGTGATCTCAAATAAAGCTCAAAAGATAACCACAGTTATAGGAACTAAGCTCAAAGATCACTACTTATGTACATAAGTAACCAATGCATGAAAGATTCAAAGACTACGAGCTGAACACAAGATCAACATTACAGAGCTTAATTTAGTATTTTCTAGGTTGACCTCCCTTAGGGGGAGATTGTTAGATATTAGAAAAAGACTCGGTCACCCCGTGTATTTTACCGTTTATTGTTGCTCGTAGTTAAGTAGTTAATGTATAACATTCGGTAATGGGCCAGGTATTAAACCCAACGTGTAAGCCCACTACTAAGGCCTTATGGCCGGTTTGTTGTTACTATATAAGCCTCTTCCATGCCATGGAATAGGTGGGTTAGTCATTTAGATAATACAAGTTCATTTTCTCTTACTAGAAAGTTCTCTTTCATTTTCTCTCTCTAGAACTTGGCTAATCCACTAGTCATTCGATTGTGTTATGATTTCCAATATCCTACAGTTTCCTGTCTCCAGAAAATGCCCCCTAAAATACTGGGCGGTCCCCTAATATATATAGGACCGCCAGGTAATTAAGGGACCGCCATTAGAGGTCACGGATTCTTCTACTATGACCCCCTGAATTTCTATGCAGTTGACCACTATCCCATCTAGGCCTAGCTATAATTTCTGCATTTTGACAAACACTTTTTGGAATCCAAAACTTCAAACCCCATGCCTTACTTCTTCAATCTATCTCTTCCACCTGAAATCATAAACTCTTCTCTATCCCTTCACCACTTACATTTTCCTTCACCTCATTCTACCATGAATTCCACAAATGCTTCCTCATCTAACCCTTCCAAGAAAATCAAACTCACCATAATCCCTCCTAGACAACTATTTGTCAACATATCTAGTGATGAAGATATCACCACCACACCTTCTCCTACAATAACTTCTTCATCTCTAAATCCACCAAATGCACCATCAAAAACCACATTCACTAATCAAACATCATTAAGTCAAGAGAACATATCTTCTTCCTTTCACTCAAAACTTCAAATTTCACCACCATCTTCACATGAACCAAATTCTCCTCTTCACTTGAACCCTTTGCTTGACAACATTTTGGATGTTCCTCCTAGACCTTTAAATCCTCAACCGCTTCAAAGTCATCCTTCCTTGGATATCACGCTTTCTTTGTCCCCAATCACTCCTCTTGATCACACTCATGACACTACATCACCACCATCACCACCACAACCTCAACCACCTATCATGGGCCATCCTCTTTTCTACAACTATCATGG
The DNA here is from genome assembly GCA_026074375.1 of Tanacetum coccineum. Classification (NCBI taxonomy): domain Eukaryota; kingdom Viridiplantae; phylum Streptophyta; class Magnoliopsida; order Asterales; family Asteraceae; genus Tanacetum; species Tanacetum coccineum. The sequence goes on from BQNB010051047.1 coordinate 19,125, forward strand.
GTTAACTTGCATATGTTGTTCTAATAACCAAAACCTTTTCTTCACCCTAAGAGATAACATGAACATCATGTTTTCTCATCTTGAATATCTTCTCACTACCGCAATCACCTCACACTTTCCACCTCTACCTTGAAAAATCTCTAAATGTTTTCATAAACGTGTCACCCCAAACCTTTTGCTCAAAAAGTCATTCTCTATGAATCATGAATCATTTAAGACTTATGTAGTATTATTTCTCTTTATCTTGTATTAGCTCTAGTTTTATTTTATGTTGAATGTATTAGTTGGATGTGCTAGTGTTTGAGTTTCTTGTTGGTTGAATGAAACTCTTCTTTTGTTAAATTGAATACAATGTGTTAACTTGAAAGATATTTGTCTTGCACTTGTACTTCTAACCTTGTTTTGTAGCACACAATTTTCGTAAGATCGATCCCTTGGTGCCCCGAACAAGGGGGAGCACACATCAAGGGGGAGTCTTGATATCGTCGATTTCTTTCTTCCTTCGACAACTCGACGATCATTCTTTTTGAATTCGACAAAAAGGGGGAGAAATGGAACATAACTCATTTAATAATTTGACATCTTTAATTTTATTTAAAATGAGAGTTGTTATTTTGTCATCATCAAATAGGAGGGAGATTGTTATACTATAAATGCCTAAAATCATTATTTATATTTTTCGACCTCTCAACGTTTTGATATATAAAAAATGTAAAAAAACGTTACAATAAAATAAGTTTTAAAATTATTAAATGTTAAAATTTCATTTCTAAGATTAGTGATCACTTAAGGTATGAACAATCAAAGACTAAGAGCTGGTTATGGCACCGTCAGTTATCACATCTCAACTTCGGTACTATTAGCAAGATAGCTAAAGACGGTCTTGCATGAGGCATTCCAAGACTTAAATTTCAGAAAGATCATCTGTGTTCAGCATGCGCATTAGGAAAAAGCAAGAAATCCTCTCATCAACCCAAAGTTGAAGACACTAACCAGGAGAAACTATATCTTTTGCATATGGATTTGTGTGGCCCGATGCATGTGGCGAGTATTAATGGGAAAAGGTATATCTTAGTGATTGTCGACGATTACTCAAGATTTACTTGGGTCAGATTTTTGAGAACAAAAGATGAAGCTCCTGAGGCCATCATCAAATGCATCAAAAATTTTCAAGTTCGTTTGAATGCCACCGTTCGTAATGTTCGAACAGATAATGAAACCAAATTTGTCAATCAGACACTTCATCAATTTTATGAAAATGTTGGCAACTCATATCAAACATCTGTTGCTCGCCCTCCTCAGCAGAACGGCATTGTCGAAAGGCGAAACCGAACTCTTGTAGAAGCTGCTCGTACAATGTTAATATTTTCTAAAGCTCTATTATTTTTATGGGCCGAAGCTATCAACACAGCCTGTTACACCAAAAACCTTTTAATAATCCGCCGTCAATACAACAAAACTCCATATGAGCTTATGCAAGAAAAGAAACCAGATTTATCATTCTTTCATGTCTTTGGTGCAATATGTTATCCTACCAATGACAGTGACAACCTAGGTAAATTAGATGCAAAAGCCGACATTGGTATTTTCGTTGGTTACGCGCCCGCAAAGAAAGCATTCAGAATCTACAACAAAAGAACCCAGAAAATTATTGAAACAATTCATGTGACATTTGATGAGCTGACAGATATGGCTTCTGAACAATTTAGTTTAGGACCCAGGCTTCAATGTATGACTTCTGCAACATCTAGTTCAGGACTCGTTCCAAACCCTGTTTCTCAACAACCTTGTATTCTACCAACTAGAGATGATTGGGATCACTTGTTTCAACCTATGTTCGATGAATACTTAACTCCTCCATCAATTGTTGTTTCTCCAGTTCAAGAAGCTGCTGCTCTGAGAGCTGTGGTTTTAGCCGATTCTCCCGTGTCAACTTCCATTGACCAGGATGCTCCATCATCAAGTACTCCATCAACACAAGAACAAGAACAATCTCCAAACATTTCTCAAGGTTTTAAAGAATCACCAAAAACACCAATCTTTCGTGATGATCCACTTAATGAATCTCCTCATGAAGAATCAACTTCTCAAGGGTCATCATCGAATGTGAGACAAACCCACACTCCATTTGAACACCTTGGTAAATAGACTAAGGATCATCCTATAGCAAACTGATGCCATGTGGTGTTATTTTGATGCCTTCCTAACTTTGGTAGAACCAAAGAACTTCAAACAAGCAATGACCGAACCGTCATGGATCGATGCAATGCAAGAAGAAATTCATGAATTTCAAAGACTAGAAGTTTGGGAATTGGTGCCGTGTCCAGATAAAGTGTTATTGATCAAACTAAAATGGATTTATAAGGTCAAGACGGATGAATTTGGCGGGGTACTAAAGAATAAGGCTAGACTAGTTGCTCAAGGATTCAGGCAAGAAGAGGGAATCGATTTCGAGGAATCATTTGCACCGGTTGCTAGAATAGAGGCCATCCGTATCTTCGTAGCAAATGCCGCTCATAAGAATATGACGATCTACCAAATGGACGTCAAAACGGCTTTCTTAAATGGCGAGCTCAAAGAAGAGGTCTACGTTTCTCAACCAGAAGGATTTGTTGATCAGGACAACCCATCGCATGTGTACAAGCTGAAAAAGGCCCTCTACGGTCTCAAACAAGCACCACGTGCATGGTACGACATGCTGTCAAGCTTCCTAATCTCACAACATTTCTCCAAAGGTGCAGTTGATCCAACACTCTTCACACGGCAAGCTGGGAACGACTTATTACTGGTACAAATTTATGTTGACGATATAATATTTGCATCCACTAATACTGCCATGTGTAATGAGTTTGCTAATCAGATGACCACTAAGTTCAAGATGTCAATGATGGGGCAGATGTCATTCTTTTTAGGATTACAAATTTCACAAAGTCCCAGAGGCATCTTTATTAACCAATCTAAATATGCTTCTGAAATTGTTAAGAAATATGGTTTGCTATCTACTGATTCTGTCGACACACCCATGGTTGAAAAGAATAAACTGGATGAAGATCTACAGGGGACACCAGTTGATGCTACACTTTATCGTGGCATGATTGGATCCCTTATGTATCTTACATCTAGTAGACCTGACCTTATCCATGCAGTCTGCTTATGTGCTCGGTATCAGGCAAAGCCTACCGAAAAGCACTTACAAGCGGTGAAATGGATCTTTCGATACCTTAAAGGAACCATTAACATGGGTCTCTGGTACTCGAAGGATTCTGGTATGTCTCTAACAGCATATGTAGATGCAGACCACGCGGGGTGTCAGGACACTAGACGTAGTACATCGGGCAACGCTTATTTTTTAGGTGACAAACTTGTTAGCTGGTCGTCAAAGAAGCAAAAGTTCACTGCTATATCGAGTACATCGGCTGAATATATTGCCTTATCTGGGTGTTGTGCTCAAATCCTATGGATGCGTTCACAGCTAACAGATTATGGCTTTCAATTCAATAAGATTTCTCTGTACTGCAACAACAAGAGTGCGATTGCTTTATGCTGCAACAATGTTCAACACTCACGAGCAAAGAACATCGATGTTCGCTAACATTTCATAAAGGAGCAAGTGGAGAATGGAATTGTAGAGCTATACTTTGTCTAGACTTAATACCAACTTGCTGACATATTCACTAAACCCTTGCCACGTGATAAATTTAACTTCTTGATCGAAAAGCTCGGTATGAGAAGCATGTCTCCGAAAACGTTGAAACGTCTGGCAGAGGAAATGGACGAGTGACGGTGGTAACTCATATCCTGTATCATATGTACATAAGAAAACCTAAAAACACAAAAATATTTTTTCTTATTATATAAAGTTTTCAAAAAGAAAATTAAAAATTAAAAAATCAGAAAAATATAAAAATATGTATCTCTGGCATGTCTTCTGAAAATCGATAACATTTACGGTCTTAGAAATGTCATTCAATAATGATACGAGGCTGTAAATGAAGTTCGAGCAGAAGTTCAAAAGCTTTCAAAACATGCCAAAAATGGCTTGCTATTATTTCAGATAGCAACCCGGTCATCATCTTAAAGGCAAGTATTTCAAAATGAAAACTTGGCCTCTCAACAGGAATTTATTCTCGGGCATGGTCTACTTTATGACCATGCAAAGGCTTGTGATTACTTTGCATCATAACCCGTGCTTCCTAAATTCCATAAGTGTACGTGTCAGTGTGCTTATGCGTCAAAATAAGAGAAATCTTATTTTTTAGGGTGTTGATTTTCAAAAATAATATAATCATCTTTAGGAATTCATCAGAGAAATCATTTTCAAAAGACATTTGACCACTCAAAGAACGACTACAGCTCTTTAAATAAAAAATGGGTCATTGTTTGAGGGGGAGAAAATGTCAAATATCTTCTTTATAATTATTCATGTGATAATCAGAAAAAGATTTTAAACAATAAAGGGTGAACAATTAAAGGGGAGTTAATTAATTTTAACTCAATTGGGCGTTATTTGCTGTGTTTAATTCTTAAAGGGTATTATTGCAAATTGTGAGATTTTTTTTTTGATTATTAAACCTTAGAGCAGAGTTAGCCATTTAGAAACTATCTAAAGTCTTAGATTAAGCAATTCGAATAAAGATCTAGTAATCCCTTAAGGAGGGGCATTTTTGCCAAAACCCAAAGGTATTAAAACAAAAACACCCCCTTCTCGTTTGGTACACACACACGAACACACACCAACTTATTACAACCTTAAACCTCCATTGTTGATTTTCAAGCATTCAATAATTTGTTCTATCTTCATCTTAATCTTAAGGTACACTTGTGTTAATGGTAAAACATCCAAATAATCTGACCAAACCTTAGAATTTCACTCGAAAAATCCTAAAAATTGATCTAAATTTTGTCACCTTAAAAAGTGTATGAAATCTCAAATTGATTGAGGGGTTTTGGTCCTATAGGGGTCTAGATGTTGTGCCTAAATTTTTTTTTAATAGGGATAATGCATTCACAAGTTTTGAGTAATTCTTGATGTCGAACTAGTTGAAAAATGGGCAAGAACTTATAAAAGTTCATGGGTTTGGGTTTAGAATTGCAATAATGATTGTTTATATGCATTTGATTGTTTCTAAACATTCTTATATGTTATATCTTGAATATCTTGGGTTTTCGTGTTCTTATGGGTCGAACAAGTCATAAGTCAAGACTTAAGTGGTTAATTCATGAGTTAAAGATATTAGAATGTTTCCTAGATGCTAAGAGATCAAGTTAAGATGGATAGTATTGCTTGAAAAGGTGAAAAATTTTGATGCATAATTTAAACAAGCGAACTATACATTTTTTCATAGGCGAACTATACATATGTATTAACACAAGCGAACTATACCCTAATACATAGGCGAACTATACACTATGTGTAACACAGGCGAACTATACATTTTTACATAGGCGAGTTATACACTTGAATTCACATAGGCGAGTTATACACATTTACATAGGCGAATTATACACTTGGCTTAACAACAGGCGAACTATACACATATGTATAGGTGAACTATACACATAGGATTAACACAGGCGAGTTATACGCATATACTAGGCGATTTATACAAGATTTTTTCTAGATGAATTAATCTAATAATCTTGGTAATCTAATATCATAACCTAATCTAAGTATAATTAAACATTAACCTATCACTTAGTGATTAATTTAAGTCTAGTTTCTCCTTAGATATCTTTAGTGATTGCCTTAATTTCTATAGGTTGCCTATAGTTAGTGTGTTGTATGATTATGTGTTTCTCCTAGGTTCATGTGTGTTAATGTTTTGCCTAGTGTCTGAGTGCATAACACCTTATGTAAATCAGTCTTGCATTGTCTATCAGTGATATATATATTTGCTTGTATATGAACTGTATGTGACAAATCTTAGCAGAATCATGTCTTCCATTACTACTCAACAAACCAAACTTGATTTGGAACTTGTTCCAAAGGAGAAAAGACTTGACATTGGGAAATGCAACGGAAGACTCAATCCTGGAAAGATCCAAAGAGAACCCACATTTTAAGTCGTTCTGGATGCTCTTGCTCTCACTCCATGCTACTCTGCATTTCTCATCACTGCAGATGTTCCAGAAGTCTACATGCATCAATTTTGGGATTCTGTTTACAAGCATGACACTTTCTACAGATTCAAAATGGACAAAAGGAAGAGATTAAAACTCAATCTGGAAGTCTTCAGAGATATCTTCAAGATCTGTCCTAGAGTACAAGGTCAAGACTTTGATGCACTTCCTACTAATGAAGAAATTGTGTCTTTCTTAAGAGATCTTGGTCACACTGGGGAAATCTATTCACTCAATGATGTTGTTGATCAGATGCATCAACCCTGGAGAACTTTTGTTGCTCTCATTAACAGAAGTTTATCTGAAAAGACAACTGGTCTTGACAAGCTTCATCTCTTGATATGTGTTTAATCACATATCATTTTTCCTTATTAAAATGAGCTTAAATGACCAAAAATACATAGAAAATACATTGTATTTGTTTGTATTGTGACTTTTATTGTGCAGGTAACGGATATACCAAAAATGGAAAAAAAACAAAGCTAAAATGGACAAATCCGAGCACGGAATTGGAAGAGCATGAGAAAAGCGAAGCCGAAGGCAAATTTATTTTTAATGGGCCAACCCGTAACCCATTTTATGGGCCGGGTCAGCCCATTAATTTGATATTTGATCATTAGCCTTTTTAATAAGCATCTATCCAAATTTAAAGTCCAAGTGCTAAATTCATTTCATTAACCAGTCAAAGCCCATATGCCTGATCCAATCAAAATAATAAAAAAAGCGCCACTTACTGTACATCTCCTTCCTCCCTCCCATTTTTACACGAGTAACACACAAGGTAAAACACCATTTACCACACACACCCTTTGCTTCTAAAAGGAATGCCTAACACATCTGACACTACCCAAGCCACGCTGGCAATCCTGAGCATTCTTATTGGCTACAAAACGTAGAGGCAATCTAAGGGTGCTAAATGGATGATTAGAAGGTTGTTAGAGATCAAAGGTTAAGATTGAGGGAAGAGAGACGCTCCCGAAGGCCTAGAAACTTATCTTTTTTACTATAAATAAGGCTACATTCATACAAAGAAAATCATCTAGAGTAGTGTAGGATTAGGAGTAGATTATTGTAGCTTATTTCTCCAGCTTTTATCTTTAATTTCAATGTACTTTTCTTTTTAAAGCAATGTAATCTTTTCAAGTTCTTAATAATATTCAGAGTTTATCTTAAATCCTGTTTTTACAATTCTGTCAGTTACTTTTATCCAAATTAAGCTTTGATCAATGTTTTTAGAAATTACATAAGCTCTTTTACTCTTTAAAGCTTACACTAAATCAGTTTTATAGCACTATTTCATTAAAAGGCACCTTAAATACCTATGCTTAATGGAATGCTTTATTAAGGATGATAAGCCAAAACCATAAGACCCTGTCTTATGGAACATTATTACCAGCTCATTGAAAATTACGAGCTAGGATATAAAGCTCTTTGAGCAAATTGGTCCGGAAAACGGGATCAAGGTACTTCTCTTATTTCACTTTTTTGCTTAAATTATTGTTTTAGCTTATTGCATTGCTTATCTACTTATTTTTGTTTCTTATTTGTGTTTAGTATAGCTTATTATGTTTTTAATAACTAGCTTGCTTCATTACATTGAGTTTAAATTAAGTTTTAGCTTAAAACTGCTCATTATGTAACAAAAGTAGCTTACTAGTGTATGTTAATGTTGAGTGCTTATTTTTCTTTAGTTAATGCTTATTTGTCATTAATACGCCTAGAACTTATTCTGATTTAGCTTTTCGTAGCTTAGTTAGTTCTGTCTTGGTTAAAAAAAAGCTTTTTGAGGTTTAAAGGGGTGTTTGGGATAAGAGCAGTTTAAAGGGTTAAGTAGATTGTATCATGCTTTTAGCACTCAACCAGTTTTCATGAGCTCTTATTTAGTTTACAATCTAGTTTTTATAAGCTTAAAAGTAGTTTTGTCAAATTTAAGGTTTGTTTTATCAATTTTCCAAGTCTGCTAGTTCATAAATGAATTAAGCTAATTATTTGTTAAATTCTTAGAAAGTATGTGTGAGGAAGTTGTTTTTGTGCTCAAAATAATTTTCCAATGCATCATCACAAACCTGTTTTGAGTCATTAAGCTTTGGATAACATTATAGTCATTTTAGATCAAAAACAGTTTAAGTAGTAGTAGCTTTTAAGAGTCCAAACACGCAGATCATTTGAGGTAAACTTATAGGTTAATTTAGGATAAATTTTGTTAAATTTTAGAGCTATTATAGTTTTGTTTTAAAATCTGTTTTAAGTTTCATTTGTCAAAGTAACTTAATAGTCTTAAAATTTAAAATGCAAGTACAATGTTATTTTTAAAAAGCCCAAAAATATTAAGGCAAACGTCATTTCTTTTTCCATTCTATTATCTACGCTTAATTTCTTTATCATCCTGTAGCTTTACGCTTATTCAGCTAGTTGTTCTTATTTGAGTCTTGTCCTCTATCTGTTTTTACCTTTCAGCTTATTTCAAGTGCTTATTAGTCTTAAAATTTAGCTTTAAAAGTTTGTCATAAATCTTTTAAAAGTCTTTTTGTGTCTGCTGTCTTAATTACTTTTGGTTGTTTTTAGCTTATTGAATTTGCTTATTCCTAAGTCTTTGTTGCTTATTGAGTCTAGGTCTTAATCTGTTTTCATGTTTCAGCTTATTCTTAGAGCTTTTTAGTTTACAAACTTAGCTTAAAGTAGTGATATTAGTCCTTAGAATCTGTTTTTAAGTCCTCTGTCTTAAAGCCTATTGGGTGCTTTTTAGCCTTTTTAGCTTATTTACAGTCCTTTATGCTTATTAGGTATAAGACTAAATCTGTTTCTAGCTTATTGGTCTTAATTTTAGCTTATTGGTCTTAAAAATGCTTTTAAAATCCAAACAGTCTTAACTTCATGTATAAGCCTTAAGCTACCAAACTACACTTTAATTTCTCTTCATGTAGCTTATTAATAAGTTTTAGTATTAAGTCCATTTGTTAAAAGTGCTTATTTTTGCTGTTTTAAAAAGAAAATGAAAAATTAAAAATATTTCTACAAAAAGGTAGGTCACAGGACTCGAACCTGTGACCTCCCTCGCACAACACACAAGTCTTACCAATGCGCCCTTGGGACTTTGTGTTAGTCCCTTGTGCCATTAAATTCTTATGCACACATTCAGTTTTAGCTTATTTAGCTTATTTAGTTTTTAGCAGCTTATTAGCTTTAGCTTTTTGAACCGATTTTCTTTTTAAACCTTAAGAATTCCATCTAGTGTTCCTATAAATTTTCTCAAATTTTTAGGAACAAGTTTAGTATTTTTAGCTTAATTTTTAGTATTATTTAGTTAAAATAATAGTTTTAATTAGATTAAAAATTCAAAAAAATATTTTCTGTCTTTTAAAAAAATAGTTTAAGTCATCTAGTTTAAGAAATTTGCATTTTGAGTTTTAAGAGCTTTATTTTGTCAATTTTTGGTTTATATGTTGTTTTTTTAGTTTTTAATTGTTTTTCTTAAAAGTCGTTAGATTTTTAATTGCCTTTATTTTTTAGGTTAGCATGCCTTTATATGCTTTTATTTTGCGTTAGTAGATTTAGAAATCAAACCAAAACTAAATACAATCTAGCTTGATTTACAACTGATCGTAATATTTCATTCACCTCTCACCAGGAGAACGATACCCTGTTGATTACTATTATTCTTTCCTACGGAATAATTTTGTATGATACTTTGCTTATGAATATGTATATTTATACTTATATATATATATATATATATATATATATATATATATATATATATATCTATATATATTGAGGGTTATGTGTTTGATACGTATCTTAAACCGAGAATATCAAAATGACGCCGTTGCCGGGGAGAGGTGTAGCGATTTTTACGGTATTGTTCGTGTTCGAGCCTTGAAGATCCTTTCCCCGTGAAAGTTTTCATGTTATATATAAAAACCCAGAAATATTTTTCTATTCTATTTTCTTTTCTATTTTCCTTTTATATTTAAATATTAAAAATGATCGTTTGTTAATTGTCGTTTCGGCTCATCTTTAGTTAACAAACTATAAGAGAGTATAAAGGAGGGCAATTCCTACGAACTTCGGATCGAAGGAGACGGTTTTTAAAACGCTTCGCGCTTACCCGCTCCTCCGCTTCTTTGTGCGTTTTCTAGAGAGCTACCGTACACCTTTGACTTTCGGTTACCAAAAACATTTTTCTTTCTTATTTTTATTATTTCTTTTCCTTATGTTTTATTTGAAAAATCTATAAATATTCTTCTATATCCTCTTATTCGTTTAATTCTTATTCTCTTTTCCTTCTTATCCGATAATTCTTCAACATGTCTTGGTTTTCAAGGTGCTCGTGGTGTGGAGGTCCGTTTAACGGTGGAAATTGTCAGCGTTGTACCAATGTGAGTTTCAGAGACGAGTTTGTTGGTAACCCCGATTCCATTTCAAATGATGAAACTCCTGATTTTTCCTATCCACCTTCACAACCCCAAACATCTTTGTTCGACCAATTTTATTGTTTTGGGTGTGGAGATCCGTTAGAAGATGGTGTACGTTGTCAATGGTGTACTTGCAAGTGGTGTGGATATGGTCTTAGAGAAGGATTTTGCTGGTTTTGCGCTTCAAGAGATGGAAATTCATCCATTGATGCTCCTAATCCGAACTCTTTCAATGATCCTCCAAACGTTTTCACCCACCCTCCACAACCCCAGTATGAATCATACTCGTGTGAATTATGTGGGAACGACGCTCATTATGGTTATGATTGTCCACCACGGGTACCGCTTGTCTATGAGCAGGAACCGTGCTACAATCAAAACTTTGGTGATAATTATTAACCACAAAATTCACCAAGTTTTCCACAACAATATATTAATTGTGAAAAATGTGGGGGTCCTCATGAAAGTTTTCAATGTCAACCGATGAATTAAAATTACTTTGAGCTTAATTCTAACTATTTCGGATTTGACCAACCCCCGCGAAATTCCATCAATCATCAGCCTCAGAGTATTCAAGAAGACCTTAATTAGCAGAGGATGAATGATGTGCATCATAAATGGGATGATATTATTGAGTCAAAGAATGAACTTTGCAATCCTTGGGTGAAATGTTACGTCAACGAGAGCAGGCGGCTAATCTTAGTACTCATACTCCCGAGCCGTCGTGACATTTTAATTCTATTTACTATGATGATGATGATGACGAGGAGAGTACTATTCCTTTGAATGAAATTATTTCTCAAATACCTCCGTCTATTGCAATCACAACCGTATTATCGACTATGGAGCCCGAGGACTCTCTCATCAAGGGAGATAAGGATCTTAGCAAAGTCTAGTGTTGAGGATCTTGTCTCAATCCCAAGTGAGTCCGAGGATACGTCCGACGGTAACAAAGAGTGTAATTTGCCTTTTTGTGATAATTCCATGACTTTCTCTAATCTTCTCTTTGATGCTAATGATGATTTTACCTCTAGTGATGACGAGTCACTTCCTAAGGAGGATGTTTCGGAGGAAAATTTTAAAATTTATTCGAACCCTCTTTTTGAATTTGATGAAGAGTACATCTCTAGTGACATAAATCCTCTTTTTAATGAAGTGTTAGAGGACATCGAGAACAAGGACTCTTATGAGCTGACTTTGCTTGTCACACCTCTTTCTGATGCTAATAAGGATGGGTGTTTCGACCCAGGAGGCGGAATTGATGAGATCGATGCTTTTCTAGATATTGATGTTCCTACGGATATAAAAGATGGTTATCATGATTCGGAGGAAGATATAATATATTTTGAGAGTTTGCTTATAAATGACACTTTCCTTAATCTCCCTGCTAAGGTGTTCTTAGATCATGACCCAAAAAGCTTAAATAATAAACCTGATAATTTAAAGAGTATGGTCAAAGTTTTCTACCCCGAGATTTGGGAGAAAATTTTTTCTCCAACATATGTGAAATTACCCTTTGAGGATCGCCATTATCTTTACCTCACATATGTTATCCGAATTTTTCTTCCTTATTTTACTTATCCGGTAGATTCTTCTCTTCCTCTTTCCTCCGGGAGTGAGGATATCATTTTTGACCCTGGCATCTCCGCTTATAGTTTCTTCTTAGAGCCGGTGGCATATGAAAGTTCGATGGAAGTTTGATCTTCCACATGTTTCGTCCCTAATATCACGATGATATGGGGAGAGTCAAGCTAGAGACTCGCACAAAAACAAGCGCTTCGTGGGTGGCAACCCATGCTTATCCCTAGTAGTAGTATATTAGTATAATATTTATTAATAAGTGTGATGTGAGGAGGCTTGCCTCTTCCTTTCTCGTGTTTCGTGGTTTGTGTTTTATGTCCAGTATTGCCTCGGATTTTGAAGACTCTTTTGCTCGTGGTTTTGTCCATCGTTCACTCGATCTTCAATCCTTAGCATGCTTATTTATGGGAATCCGATATCCTAGATCTTATTGATTAACGTTTATCTATTAGCATAATTAATAAACGGCTTTAGATTTACGTAGAGACCCTTTAAACATTGAGTACAATGTTTAGTTCTAGTATGGGGGGTATCTTTCGATTTGATCTTACTTGCATTTGCCTTGTCTTCACGTAACCTCGTTTTACCACAAAAAATACTAAAAATATGTGATTTTAGGCCAAAATTAAAAAATTTTCAAAAATATATATAGTGTTTTGACACATAGTTTTGTCTTTTTAAGAATAAATTTTGACTTGATCGAGCATGTTGCGCTATAGGCTGCCCCCCGGGGAGGGGGGGGGGGGGGGGGGGGGGGGGGGGGGGGGGGGGGGGGGGGGGTGGGGGGGGGTGGGGGGGGGGGCTTAAACTTTATATAAATGAAAGCTTTTGCTAGTCTTTTATACAAGAAGCTTTAAAACGCAAATTCTAGCTTGAAAAAGCCAAGAGTTTGCAAGTTTCCATAATAGACTTTAAATATGCAAAGCTTGTTTTTATTAGACTAAGCATTCGCGGATCTTTTTATTAAAGATTTTAAATTTGCGAAGAACAAAAAATGATAGAGTTTTGTATAAGTTAGATGCTAAACATGGAGTAGTTGGATCTCTTTAGAGCTCATAGAGGTTAATTGTGGCTTTTTGCTCCCATCAGCTTAATAAACATTATATAATTGTTGAATAAATAAAGTTGCTTTGGTTTTTGCGATTCTTAGTTTAAATCCCTTCGTAGAGATTCCTTCTGGTGAAATTAAGGTACACATCGAGGTTTTGTCAGTGTTGTGGGGAAATAGGCTACCGATTCTTGACGGCTCGCTACCGTTGTCTAGGTAGTTAAAAGACCACAGGACTTGAAATTTGGCTATAATAATAATAATAATAATGTAATAAACCGAAGCCGAAATAAGACTTCTGGATCATGGTCGGCTCGCATACCGATGTGACAGTCGTTTAAAGGGTGGAGGTAATAATAATAATAATAATAATAATAATAAGAACTGTGGGCTGATAAAAGTTTACTGTCTCTGGTCGGTTCGTTGCCGATGTGGCAGTCTTCAAAAGAAGGCCCATAGTAAGAATAATAAATCCGAGACTGATAAAAGTTTGCTGCATCTGGTCGGTTCGCTGCCGATGTTGTAGCCTTCAAAAAGGTCGAGGATCTCCTGGTCGAAATAAGACTCCTGGACCATGGTCGGCTCGCATACCGATGTGGCAGTTGTTTAAAGGACCGGGGGGTTTAATAATGTTGCAATAATAATAATAATAATAAAGCCAAATTTCAACTCCGGGGTTATCTAAATAAAGCCTCTATCTCTGGACTCGTAGTTGAGTTGTTTCGGATGAAATAAAAAGGATAACCCCTAAATCATGCGAAATTAGAACCTTAATGTGGACCTTATTCTCACCATATCGTCTCTTTAGGAAAGGATTTCAAACTAATTATGGTCTAAACCGGGTTTACTTTATCAAAATAAGGACTTAATTTATTTGTCACCAACAATAAAAATAAAATCTTTAGAGGATTTAGGAATAAAGGAGCAGAAAGTAGCTAATGCGTAACAATTAGCCTTTATGAGTAGTGTTAGCATCTTAACTTGTATTTAACAATGATTTCGTTTTTAAGCTTGGTTTGGGGCGGGTGAAAAAATCGAGAACGATGAATTTATCCTTTTAGTGTTTCTTGTTCTGTGATCCTTAAAGTTATGATTGAATATATATATATATATATATATATATATATATATATATATATATATATATATATATATATATATTAATAATATTGATAACAATAAGTGTTTGTATATTTATAAAAATGGTAAAACGGGGGCTTTTTAAAACTAGTGATTTCTTAATCCCCTTAGATGAACACTTAGCTACTTTTCGAGGTAATTAGTCCAAGGGGGTTGAAATTTTTGGTTTTCTAAGTGTGTATTTATGACATTGCGTGAGGACACGGCAATAGCTTAGTATGGGGGATTTTTTATATGTGTTTAATCACATATCATTTTTCCTTATTAAAATGAGTTTAAATGACCAAAAATACATAGAAAATACATTGTATTTGTTTGTATTATGAATTTAATTGTGCAGGTAACGGATATACCAAAAATGGACAAAAACAAAACTAAAATGGACAAATCCGAGCACAGGCAAATTTATTTTTAATGGGCCAACCCGTAACCTATTTTATGGGCCGGGTCAGCCCATTAATTTGATATTTGATCATTAGCCTTTTTAATAAGCATCTATCCAAATTTAAAGTCCAAGTGCTAAATTCATTTCATTAACCAGTCAAAGCCCAAGTCAAAGCCCAATCCACCCATATGCCTGATCCAGTCAAAACAATAAAAAAAGCGCCACTTACTGTACATCTCCTTCCTCCCTCCCATTTTTACACGAGTAACACACAGGGTAAAACACCATTCACCACACACACCCCTTGCTTCTAGAAGGAATCCTTGACACATCTGACACTACCTAAGCCACGTTGGCGATCCCGAGCAATCCTATTGGCTACAAAACATGGAGGCAATCTAAGGGTGCTAAATGGATGATTAGAAGGTTGTTAGAGATCAAGGGTTAAGATTGAGGGAAGAGAGACGCTCCTGAAGGCCTAGAACCTTTTCTTCATTACTATAAATATGGATACATTCACACAGAGAAGATCATCTAGAGTAGTGTAGGATTAGGAGTAAATTAGTGTAGCTTATTTCTCCAGCTTTTATCTTTAATTTCAATGTACTTTCCTTTTTAAAGCAATGTAATCTTTTCAAGTTCTTAATAATATTAAGAGTTTATCTTAAATCCTGTTTTTATAATTCTGTCAGTTACTTTTATGCAAATTAAGCTTTAATCAATGTTTTCAGAAATTACATAAGCTCTTTTACTCTTTAAAGCTTACACTAAATCATATTATGTAGCACTATTTCATTAAAAGTCACCTTAAATACCTATGCTTAATGGAATACTTTATTAAGGATGATAAGCCAAACATGGACGGGCTTATTGGACTTATGAGCTCATGAAAATGAGCTGTAGCTTATAGATAAGCTCCTTTGAGCAAATTAGGTCCATGTTAAGCTGGGATCAAGGTACATCTCTTATTTCACTTTTTAGCTTAAATTACTGTTTTAACTTATTGCACTGCTTATCTGCTTATTTATGTTGCTTATTTGTGTTTAGTATAGCTTATTATGTTTTTAATAACTAGCTTGCTTCATTACCTTGAGTTTAAATTGAGTTTTAGCTTAAAACAGCTCATTAAGTAGCAAAAGTAGCTTATTAGTGTATGTTAATGTTGAGGGCTTATTTTTCTTTAGTTAATGCTTATTTCTCATTAATACGCCTAGAACTTAATGTGATTTAGCTTTTCATAGCTTAATTGGTTATGTCTTGGTTTAAAAAAGGCTTTTTAAGGTTTAAAGGGGTGTTTGGGATAAGAGCAGTTTAAAGGGTTAAGTAGATTGTATCATGCTTTTAGCACTCAACCAATTTTCATGAGCTCTTATTTAGTCTACAATCTAGTTTTTATAAGCTTAAAAGTAGTTTTGTCAAATTTAAGGTTTGTTTTATCAATTTTCCAAGTCTGCTAGTTCATAAATGAGTTAAGCTGATTATTTATTAAATTCTTAGAAAGTCTGTGTGAGGAAGTTGTTTTGTGCTCAAAACAAGTTTCTAATGCATCATCACAAACCTGTTTTGAGTCATTGAGCTTTGGATAGCATTCTAGTCATTTTAGATCAAAAACAGTTTAAGTAGTAGTAGCTTTTAAGAGTCCAAACATGCAGATCATTTGAGGTAAACTTATAGATTAATTTAGGATAAATTTAGCTTATTATAGTTTGTTCTTAATTTGTTTTAAGTTTCCAGTTTGTCAAAGTAGCTTATTAGTCTTAAAATTTAAAATCAAGTAGCCATGTTATTTTCAAAAAAGCCAAAAATATTAGTGCAAACTGCCATTTCTTTTCATTTTTTCTAGCTTATTTCCTTTTCTTAGTTAGCTTAATTCAGCTTATTTGTTTTATTTGAGTCTTATCCTCAATCTGTTTTTACCTTTCAGCTTATTTCAAGTGTTTATTAGTCTTAAATTTTGCTTTAAAAGTTTGTCATAAGTCTTTTAAAAATCTTTTTGTGTCTGCTGTCTTAATTACTTTTGGTTGTTTTTAGCTTATTGAATTTGCTTATTCCTAAGTCTTTGTTGCTTATTGAGTCTAGGTCTTAATCTGTTTTCATGTTTCAACTTATTCTTAGAGCTTTTTAGTTTACAAACTTAGCTTAAAGTAGTGATATTAGTCCTTAGAGTCTGTTTTTAAGTCCTCTGTCTTAAAGCCTATTGGGTGCTTTTCAGCTTTTTGTTTTAGCTTATTTACAGTCCTTTATGCTTATTAGGTATAAGACTAAATCTGTTTCTAGCTTATTGGTCTTAATTTTAGCTTATTGGTCTTAAAAATGCTTTTAAAATCTAAACAGTCTTAACTTTATGTATAAGCCTTAAGCTACTAAACTGTCACTTTAATTTCCCTTCTTCTAGCTTATTAATAAGTTTTAGTATTAAGTTCATTTGTTAAAAGTGCTTATTTTTGCTTAACTTTAGCTGTTTTAAAAAGAAAATGAAAAATAAAAAATGTTTCTACAAAAAGGTAGGTCACAGGACTCGAACCGATGACCTCCCTCACACAACACACAAGTCTTACCAATGCGCCCTTGGGACTTTTCTGTTAGTCCCTTGTGCCATTAAATTCTTATGCACACATTCAGTTTTAGCTTATTAAGCTTATTTAATTTTTAGCAGCTTATTAACTTTAGCTTTTTGAACTGTTTTTCTTTGTAAACTTTAGAAATTCCATCTAGTGTTCTTATAAATTTTCTCAAATTTTTAGGAACAAGTTTACTATTTTTAGCTTAATTTTTAGTATTATTTAGTTTAAAAAAATAGTTTTAATTAGATTAAAAATTCAAAAAAATATTTTTTGTCTTTTAAAAAAATAGTTTAAGTCATTTAGTTTAAGAAATTTGCATTTTGAGTTTTAAGAGCTTTATTTTGTCAATTTTTGGTTTATAAGTTTTTTTTAGTTTTTAATTGTTTTTCTTAAAAGTCGTTAGATTTTTAATTGCCTTTATTTTTTAGGTTAGCGTGCCTTTATGTGCTTTCACTTTGCGTTATTAGATTTAGAAATCAAAACCAAAACTTAAATGACAATCAAGCTCGATTTACAACATGAACGTAGATTTCCATTCACCTCTCACCGAGGAGAACGATACCCGTGTTGATTACTTATTATTCTTTCCTAAGAATAATTTGTATGATACTTTGCTTATGTATATGTATTATATATATATATATATATATATATATATATTATATGAGGGTTATTTGTTTGATACGTATAATAAATGATTATCAAAATGGCGTCGCTGCCGGGGAGAGGTGTAGCGATTTTTATGAGATTGTTCGTGTTTGAGCCTTGAAGATCCTTTCCCCGTGAAAGTTTTCGTTTGATCTTATATAAAAATACAAAAATATTTTATACTTCTATTTTTATCTTCTTTTATTTTAATATTAAAAAATGATCGTTTGTTAATTGTCGTTTCGGCTCATCTTTAGTTAACAAACTATAAGAGAGGTATAAGGAGGGTCGGTCCTATGAACTTCGATCCAAAAGGAGACGGTTTTTAAGACGCTTCGTACTTACCCGCTCCTCCGCTTCTTTGTGCGTTTTCTAGAGAGCTACCATACACCTTTGACTTTCAGTTACCAAAAATATTTTTCTTTCTTATTTTTATTATTAATTTTCC
>BQNB010051048.1:7618-41201 GCA_026074375.1 Tanacetum coccineum
AATATACAATATGAATTTAGGGTTTGACTTGATAGATAGGATGAAAGAATTGTTAAACTCATTAGGTTTTGCAGGTTTAAAACAGAAGAAGACATATATTAAATGTTGCGCAAGTTTTATTTTCAAAAATAATTAAAAACTTTAAGTTTTCTTTACCTGGGCATTTGACGCCGTCAGGGTTGTAGTGGCCCTATCACAGGTGTCGTGGTGACGGCGTCGCATGTTAATCGTGACGTCGTTTCCACAGTCTATGAAAATGAAATTTTTGTTTTTGATGAAAAATTTCCTGCACTTGATTCCATAAGTTAATTCCTGTATAAATAACTGCATAAAATCTAAGATTTAACAATTCAATCATATGACTGGAAACTGACACGAATTAATCTAAACAATTCATTTATCATGTTTGAATTTGGCTCAAAAGCCGGATAAATTCCCCTACACTTATTGTTTTCAAAATACATTTGATTGAAATTAAGACGAAGTTAAAGACAAACAAATCATGATTACAAGATAGTTCAAACATAATAAAACAAACTATAAAGAATTAAAACACACAAGACACTCCTAATATGCGGGAAAGTAAATCGGGTTGCCTCCCAAGAAGAGCTTATTTTTGTTCGAGTCACGAGCCTGACTCTACCCTTATTTAACAGATAAAGGGGAGGGTCCCCTACACTTGAGTTCAAGTGCGGGTGATAGTAACGGTACATACCATTGTTATGAGAAGGGGTCATATGTTGAAAAATTGGTTGTTGAATTATATGCTCCAAATGGCGTGTTTCTTTAATCCTAACCTTCTCTACTTCTTTTGTCCTAACGGGTGAATTAAGTCCTCTTCCTAGAAAATAAGCTTCCCTAGATTCTAATTCCAAATCATCTTCGATCATCTCCAATTTCAAAAAATCAACACCTAGAGATCCACTATCTCTTAATAAACCTGGTTTAAATCCATAATATTTCTTGGGGTCGCCAATGCATGGATGATAATAGCAATACGTATCCTTAGGGTAGAAAGATGCCACGTGAGGTGAGGGCGGTGTATGATTGGTCAAATGATCTACTTCCTTTATCCTAAAACTATCTAGACTATGTGGTTTGATGGGTGGTTCGAGGCCTTAGACTTATATCTAAAGGTGGACAATTTGGTAAGGGTTGTGGTTGAGGCTTCATTTTATCAAAACTTGGAACTTCCCTAGAACTAAGAGGAATGTCATGATTACAAGTATTCAAGCCTAAATCCTCTAGTTGTGTTTCATCCAAAGGTTCTACCTCTATCGAAGTTCCTAAAGTCTCTTCTACTTCTTTCGGGCAAGTCACGGGCGGTGTGTATTCCTCAAATGATGGGAGGACTTGTGGGGTACTTTATGGGTCTGAATTTTCCACCTTATCATATGCTATACCTCTATGCATCTCAACCCAAACATCCTCATTTCCAAACAATTTTTTTGCATGAGCCTTCAAATTTGCTACTTCTTGTTCAGAAATAATGTTTGGTGGGTTGTCCCATTCTTTTTGGCCTTGGGCGGAATTTTCTATGGCTTCCCATGCTTCTTCACCACTTAATTCCCTAAGGTTCCAGTCTGCTGCAAAGTTAAGGTCCATTCGGGTATAGTCATCGACATGATCATAAAAGAATTGAGTAAGAGACCATAAATCAAGGCCATGATGAGGGACTCTTTTGATTAAGTTTTTGAAACGAGTCCACGCATCATAGATAGGTTCATCTTGATGTTGTTGGAACACCAAGGTATATCTTTGGAATGGGAAGGTTGTTTTTCGTGGGGGGTTTTAAAAGGGTGTGGTTGGTGGTCTTTCATACATCATGATGGTGAACGAAAGAGTGATTTACAAAATAAAGGGCACAAAGAAAAGATAGACTACGAGAAAGCTAATATGCGAAATTAAAGTCTTACTTGAAAGGATTCAAGTAAGTAGAACTAAGCTAAACTATTATCAGAACCTAACTATTCCCCGGCAACGACGCCAAATACTTGATGTGCGGTCGTCGTAGGACTTCTACACGAGAAGTTTTACAACTCCCTAGGCAGTGCACCTAATCGTTGTAGTGTAGTATGGGCAAGACTCGGGGTTGTTTATAGTTCACTCGAGGAATAGGTTGGGAAGGCTTGATCATAGTCTAACAAAATTCTAAGGGTTGAGGGAAGATTCTTTTTGTATTTTTGTATTTTATGGAAAGAAAGTAAATCATATGTTTGAGAGATTGGTTGGTTTTAGCTGATAAACTAAATATAATTCTACACTAATGGTGATAACAATAAGATAAAAGATTGTGTCTATTTAATAATGTATTACTCCCTAGATTGCTTCTCCTAATGTTGTTGCCTTGTCACCCTTGTGATGATCTATGTAACTATTTTCTAAAGCATGAACGAATTACACGAACCCGCCGTCTACTTAGTATGTCGCTAGAGCAACGTACATGCAAGGTAGTATGAAGACTATTACACGGCCCCTAGGAGTTTACTAAGTGCATGTAAAATACATTAAAAGTGGATCAACCATATTAGGGGGCAAGGTAGTATGGAGAATGTTACCTGATGGTATCCTTTCTACACAATCACGTTTCTAAGTCTTTGAAAAGAGTCCATGCATCGGATAAATATTCTCCAATGATGTTGTGGGACAATCAGGAATATCATTGCGGAGTTTTACGGTCCTTCCTGGTGGAAAAAATTGAGCAAGGAATCGGGTAGTAAGATCCTCCCATGTGGTGATGGATCCTGTTGGAAGGCGTTTAAGCCAATTGCTAGCTTGATCCCGAAAGGAAAATTGAAAAGTGTCAATGATACTTTAACTACTGAGCTTGAGAGATATAAGGAACAAGTTAAAGTGTTGAAAGAAGGACAAAATGTTGATTTAAAGAGTAATAATAATGTTTCAGATTCAAGTGCATAGTCTGTAGAGATTGATCGTCTTAAACAAACTCTTTCTGAATATTTAAAAGAAAAGGAATATTTAAAAGAAAAATGACTTTAAGAAAGAAGAATCTAGGAACATCGATAGAGAGATTGCGTTAGAAAAGAAGATCAAACAGCTAGATAATATTGTTTTTAAAAGAGATCAATCTGCACAAACTGTTCACATGTTGACAAAACCTCAGTTTTTCTATGATCATACCACTAAACAAGCTCTAGGTTTTCAAAATCCTTTCTATCTAAAGAAAGCTCAGCAGTTGGAACCAAAGCTTTATGATGGTAATGTCATTAAGAATACGAGTGCTATTGTGATTCCTGACTCCGAAGAGACCCTAATGCTTGCTGAAGAGAGTCGTTCAAAAATGCTTTTAAAACAACAAGATCCTATGATGTTAGAAAAGAAAGTTAATACTACACCAGTCGATTATGCTGTCCTTAATCAACTTTCTCAAGATTTTGAAAAATGATTTGTTCCACAAACTGAATTATCTGCTGAACAAGCCTTTTGGTCTCAGAATTCTGTGAATTCTCCAGAACCCACTCTTTCTAGTAGACCCACCAAAGTTGAGGTTCCAAAAGAACTTCCTAAAGTCAGCATGGTTAATACGAGTTTGAAGAAACTTAAATACCATCTTGTTGGTTTTGACGTGGTTGTCAAAGAAAGAACCACACCCACAGCCATCACTGAGGGCTCATGGGTTCTAACAAAACAAAAGCTTGTTTTAGGGATGAAATAATTCCATTTGTAAAAGCTTTGAAGGACTTATTTAATACATTCAATCAATATTTGATTGATGAACTTTCTGAAGTCCAAAATGTCTTTCATCAAATGGAACAGGCTGTGGAACAACATCGTGTTGAGATTTAAAAACAATTGAAGAGAAAATGAATCAAGTTTTTGAACGCAAAGTGACGTACTCTTGGTAACAAGTCAATAACAAAGATATTGTTTTTGAATATAATTATGAAATCTATGTGGATAAAGTTAATGAGAAGTCAGAATGCGAAAAGATGTCTAACCTTAAGAACTGAGCTTATCAACTAAAAGATTCCGTAAAAAAGAGATTTACATAAACAGTTCAAAATTATACTACTCTTGAAAAACATTGCATCTCTTTAGAAGTTGATACTCAACTTAATCAGGAAATCTTTCAAAGGGACAATTCTGTTTCAAATCAAAGTGCTCTAAGTTTTGATCAATTGTTTGAAATTAATGAATTGAAAGCTCAGTCCCACGAGAAAGACACAGTCATAAAGAAGTTAAAAGAGATAATTAAATCTTTAAGTGGGAAAATGAATGAGGATAAGATTAAAAAGGACTTAGAGGAGATTGAAACAATAAATATCGAATTAGATCATAGGGTGTCAAGGCTTATTGCTGAGATGACATATAAAATACCTATAAGCAACTTTATGATTCGATAAACCAGCAAGTAATCGATCAAAAGAACAATTGAAGATTTAATATAATCATGACAATCCTAAAGTCCGTGGAAAATCTCCTGAAATAAGTAATGTTATTCTCAGGAAAAAGTTTTGGTATTACAGCTCTCAAGGATGATTTAAGGAACTAAAGGAAAAGTTCTAGATCAAAACTGATGATACAAAAACCCAGTGAACATAAATGCTTAAGATTTATGTTGAACCAATAAACCCCCAAATTGGTTAAAAAAAGACACTCATCTCTGCTATTATTTAAGCACTCAAGAAGAAGCTACAGTTCTTAGGGATCTAGTTGAACATGTTAAATCAAAATATCCACTAGATCATTCCTTAGAATCTGCCTGTAGGTATGCTAAACTAATTCAGGAGTTGCTTAAACACATCAGTAAAACCTGCCCGAGTGTGAACAATACTGATGGAAAATTAGTGGCTGTAACCCCAAAGAACAAGGACAAAAGAGTTAGATTCACTGAGCCCGTCACATCCTCAGGAAACACAGTCACAAAAAAAACCTCTACATCAAACCTAGTTTCTAACAAACCTATGTTATCTTCTATAAAAAAAAACAAGAGTAAAAGTGTCTACTAGTGCTTAGCGATCACACCTTCAGACAAAACAAAGAAGATAAGATTTTGGCAAACACCAAGTAGAACTCAGAAGAATAAGTATAAAGCCCCACCCTAGAAAGTTCCATCTAGTTTGAAAATAAAGATAGTGTTATTGTTTCAAGCCTAAAAAACTGCTCATTGTAGCATTCCAAGCTATAATGCAATATCTGAACTTAAATTGTGTTTAATGTGTAATGGTTACAAGCTTCCTGATACTCATGATTTGTATGTTCTTGATTTTATCAAAATGTGAATGCTCGTAACCAATCTAAATCTGTTAAGCAAAGTTCAAAGATAAAGTTGGAAACCACCTGAAAGGTGTTTCACAAATATTGGATGGCAATCTGTGATACCTAACTGTCGGAACCTTCACTATAGTAGGAAATGCGTCCCTTTAACTAGGAGTACCACAAACCCTACTGTAAGTAACCCTTAGGAAACCAACTGCTCTAGAAAATGAAACACCTAAGCCTGTTGTAACATTGGTTTACTCAAGGAAACCTCATAAATCTTAAACTAATGTTCTTGTTAGCAAATCTAAGGTTCTTACATCTGTATCTGCTAACAAAAAGGAACCTAGTCAATCTTGGGGATCCATAGTTTCTAATGTTCCATCTTCCTCTCTTGATGACTGCAGGTCGTCCAAATTGTTCTCTAGTATTTGGATTCAGGCTGCTCCAAGCATATGACTTGATATCGCTCTCTGCTCACCAGTCGTCAATAAGTTTTTTGGAGGTACATCAAATTCGAAAATAATCCACATGCAAAGATATAAGATAAGTGATTATCATATTAAACTTGTTACGATCTACAAGGGTTTACTACGTGGAAGGACTTGGACATACATATCTCCATTGGAAAATTCTGAGTAATCGAACACCTGTAATTGCTTATCGTCAACACACATGCTTCAACAACACTAAGAAGGTGTTGACCTATTGACTGGATCTCGAGGCAACAATCTGTATACTCTATCTCTTGGAGATATGATGGTGTCCTCTCTGATATGTCTCTTGTCAAAGGCCTCAAAGACTAAGTCCTGGCTATGGCACCGACATTTGTCTCATTTGAACTTTGGTACTATCAACCATTTAGCTAGACATGGTCTTGTTTGAGGTCTCCCTAAGCTTAAATTCGAAAAGGACCATCTGTGTTCTGCTTGTGCTATGGGTAAAAGCAAGAAGAAACCCCACATACCTAAATCTAAAGACACCAATCAAGAAAAAAATTATCTGTTGCACATGGATCTTTGTGGACCAATGCGTGTCGCAGGCGTTAATGGAAAAAATACATCCTTGTCATCCTTGATGATTACTCTTCATTCACATGGGTTAAGTGCTTAAGGTTAAAAGATGAAGCTCTAGATTTTATAATCAAGTTTCTCAAGATGATCCAAGTGCGGCTTAAAGACACTTGTACCGACGCACAGCACATAATTAATGAACTGAGTTTTGTTAAACAAACGATTACTGGAATATTAAGAGAAGGTTGGCATCCTCTCATGAAACATCTGGTTGCTCGCTCTCCAAGCAACAATGGTAGACGTTGAAAGAACGAAATTGTACCTAATTGAAGCTGCCCGCACAATGTTAATTTATGCAAAAGCTCTGTATTCTTATGCTAGAAGCCGAGCTACCGAGCATGTTTACCCTAAAATCGTCCATCGACATCTTTTTTCCATGGTAAAACCCCATATGAGCTCTTACATGACAAACCTCCTGACTTATCATTTTCCATGTATCCGGTGCACTCTGCTATCCGACAAACGATAGTGAGAACTTGGGTAAGTGAGAACTTGGGTAAGTTACAACTGAAAGCTGATATTGGTATTTTTATTGGCTATGCACCCACAAAGAAAGTATTTCGAATTTACAACCGACGTACTAGACGAATCATTGAGACAATTCATGTAGATTTTGATGAGCTGATTGCGATGGCTTCTGAACACAGCAGTTCAGGACCCGCACTTCATGAAATGACTCCTGCAACAATTAGTTCAGGACTCGTGCCAAACCCTCCTCCTTCAACACCGTTTGTACCACCATCAAGAATAGATTAGGATATTTTGTTTCAATCAATGTTTGATGAATTACTCACTCCTCCACCCAGTGTTGATTACCCAGCCTCTGAAGTTGTTGCTCCAATTCATGAAGTAGTTGCTCTAGTTCCCGTTGTATCAACCGGTTCACCTTCTTCAACAAATGTTGACCA
Source organism: Tanacetum coccineum (assembly GCA_026074375.1). Lineage (NCBI taxonomy): Eukaryota > Viridiplantae > Streptophyta > Magnoliopsida > Asterales > Asteraceae > Tanacetum > Tanacetum coccineum. Next base: position 14,820 of record BQNB010051048.1, read on the forward strand.
ATATGCACCATCACCTAGTCATTCTAAAACAACACCCGAAACTCAACCTCCCGTCATTCCATAACGATTGTTGAAACAGACAATCATGATATGAAATTGCACATATGGTAATATTCGTACTTTTGTATCCAATTCCAAAAATCCTTCTATCAATCTTCATTTGTCGGATTCTATTCATACAATTATCAGCCCCATCACCAAATTTCTGAACAAAAGCAATAAGGACTAAGGATCATCACTATGAAAACAAAATCGGTGAACTCGCTAGACCATTTTTTTTTTGTTGTTTTTTTTATTTTGTATTGGTTTATGTTTTCCACAAGGCTACAATTACATGAGCAAGCTCTTTTCTGTTACTACGATGCTTTCCTCACTTCTGTTGAACCCAAGACGTATAAAGATGCTTTGACTTAATCCTGCTAGATCGAAGCAATGCAAGAAGAGCTCAATGAGTTCGAACACTTGAAGTATGGAGCCTCGTACCCTACCAGACAAAGTTATGGTTATTACTTTGAAGGTGGAATCTAACAAAGTGAAGCAAGACTAACAGGGAGTAATTCCTAAAGAACAAGTCTCGATTAATGCTCGTGGGTTACCGTCAAGAAGAAGGAATTGATTTTGAAGAGTCTTTTGCTCCGGTTGCAAGATTAGAGGCTATAGGATTTTTCTCATGTTTGCCGCTCACATGAACATGGTCGTCTACCAAATGGATGTGAAGATTACGTTTCTGAATGGTAATCTGCGAGAAGAGGTTTATGTTAGCCAGCCAGATGGGTTTGTGGATCCAGATAACCCCAATCACGTGTACAAGCTAAAGAAAGCTCTTTATGGGTTGAAACAAGCTCCACGCGTGTGGTATGACATGTTGTCTTCGTTCCTGATATCCCAAGACTTCTCCAAAGGCTCAGTGGATCCTACTCTATTCATCCGTAGGGAAGGCAAGGAATTACTTCTGGTACAAATATATGTCGATGATATTATCTTTGCTGCATCTACACCTGAACTTTGTGACCTATTTGCTAAAATCATGTGTTTAAAATTTAAGATGTCAATGATGGGCAAAATCTCATTTTTCTTAGGACTACAGATTTCTCAAAGTCCCAGAGGCATCTTTATTAACCAGTCAAAATATGCCCTTGAATCTTTAAAGAAATACGGTTTTGACTCTTGTGACCCAGTGGATACTCCCATGGTGGAGAAATCCAAACTGGATGAGGATAAAGAAGGGAAAGCCGTTGATCCGTCACACTATCGTGGTATGATAGGCACCCTCCTTTATCTCACAGCCAGTAGACCTGACCTACAATTTGCTATATGCATGTGTGCCCGGTATCAGGCTCGGCCTACCAAAAAGCACTTAAATGTGGTAAAAAGGATCTTTCGGTATCTAAGAGGAACCGTAAATCGAGGACTATGGTATCCGAAGGATTCTTTGATTGCTCTAACAGAATTTGCATATGTGGATCATGCTGGTTGTCAAGATACAAGACGTAGCACATCTGGTAGTATGCAGTTCTTGGGAGATAGACTTGTTAGCTGGTCATCAAAAAGGCAGAAAAGTGCTGCGATATCCAGTACGGAAGTTGAATATATTGCTATGTCGGGATGTTGTGCTTAAATTCTTTGGATGAGATCACATCTTACCGACTATGGCCTTGGATTCAATAAAATTCTAATGTACTGTGATAACAAAAGCGCTATTGCCTTAAGCTGCAACAATGTTCAACATTCCAGGTCAAAGCATGTAACACCCCCATTTTTACAATATAGCAGCGGAAGATAATCTGGGGTATTACTTCATGGATACAACAATCATAATCGGTTACTTTAGGATTATGAGAGTGTACCGGTAGCATATTAAATTCTAGAACTTGTTATTGTGATGCATCCCGAGACCGCATAGTAAGTATTAAGATTTGCTTTGTGTTAATAAGGCATTAGGATTAACCCATGTTTAAAACCTTTACCTGTTCTGAGGTTACCACACCAAAAACCATAAAACTATCCCACACCCTTGCCATGCACTCATTATTAGTGCAGGATACCCTAGTACAACCCTACGAGCCTATCCTTTTCACGTTTCTCAGGGGGGGGAGGGATGGGGTGGGTGGTTTGGGTGGGAGGTGGTGGTGGGGGGCGGGGGGGGGGGATATTATTAATGAAGAGCATTGTCACCCTTTAAACCAATCGTTACACCCAAAAAGCCTTAGCCTACCTTGTATGTACTCACTTTTAGTACATTATTGTGATAACCCAAGTTAATTATTTGAGTACAAATGTAGGGGTACGTATTATAAACCCAATGTAATGTATTATGTTATTAAAAAAATGAGAAAAAAAGAAGGAAGTGGGGGGGGGGAATTTAGTATGGTGGTGGGTGAGGCTTCGTCTGAGTCTTGGCTTAGCAAGCAACCAAAAGTGTTTCCGTGAAATAATTAGCTAACCCTTCCACCACCAAATTTTTTATCCAAAGCCACCCTAAATGTATCCCATCCCCGTTTTTAGTTCCGTTTATATGTTATCCGACACCACACCTACAACCCTTTAAAAGACCTCTTAGATAGTAATGAATAATACTTGCACCTAGCGGTGGAGGTTTGATCCTTTACCAAGCCTATGGTAATTTATATGCTATGACAGGTAATGAGTGTTGATTTTCCGTTTCCCCCATATGTTATAATTTATTATACACCCGAGTGAAAAAGAGAAATACTAAACACTTATGTGAGATGCAAGTATATAATTCCGTGCTGTTAATATTCGAGGTCCTAAAAGGTTGTGTTGTAAGAAACGTTTAAAGAGATGGTTAAAATGACCCCTCATATTGTTATTGTCTAGGTAGAAAAGCCTATTTGCTTGAGGATAAGCAAATCTCAAGTGTAGGGGTATTTGATGAGGTGTCATTTTATACACTTTTTCGGGTCGTTTAACCTCCTAAATCATGCATTTATGCCCAAAATAGGTACTTAATCGTTCCTTTTCAGGTATTTCGCATTTGGAAGACATTTGGAAGAATTACACGTGACTTGGGCTTATTTGGAGAATAAACGGACAAGACTACAGACCTACACCAGCATTGCTCAAGAATTTATCTACAGTGGCTGGAGATGGCGTCACCAATATAACGTGACGCCTTCACAACGAAGACTAAGACGGCATCACTGGATCTCACGACGGAGTCAGAGTACACGACCCAAACTATTATCTAGAATATTCTCTTTCATGACGGCGTCACGATTAAAACGCGACACTGTCGCAACGATTATCCTATATATACAAACCCGAAATTAGGTTTAGAGTGTGTAGCTTTAGATAAAAAGAGGGTAACGACCTAGTTCGTGTAGTCAGCTGTTCGGGACGATTGTTAGGGCCTATAACAATCCTGTTGTACTTCCTCCAACTCTTGTTTTAGGGGGGGGGGGGGGGGGGGGGGGGGGGGGGGGGGGGTGGGGGGGGGGAACCAAGTAACGTTTATTTAATCATTCAGATTTGTCTATGTTTTTGTTTGATTCATCTAGTTCTTACTTTATTAACATTGTTTAGGCTAAGCCTCCTATTGGTTTTATTTATGATTGTATGAAACCTAGAAGTAGATCTTAGTGGTGTTTGCTATCTTGTGATGGATGTGCATGTTAAGGTCTTAGAAAACCAGCTTTGTCTGCATCGCGTGATATGGTCTAGGAAAACATGATTGTGTAGAAATGCTACTATCTGGTAACAGTTTTCATACTACCTGCCCCAAAATAGGTTGATCCACTCTTAATATATTTCACATGCACTTAGTGTACTCCTAGGGGCCTTGTAATAGTCTTCATACTACCTTACTTGTGCGTTGCTCTAGCGAAATACTAAGTAGACGGCGGGTTCATGTAATTCGTTCATGACTTAGGAAATAGTTACACAGTATTATCACAAGGTGACAAGCAACAAAACCATGGGGGGTGGGGGGGGGGGGTGAGAAGCAATCTAGGTAGTAATTTTTTGACTAAATAAACACAGCTTTTATCTTATTTGTTATCACCATTAGTTAGATTGTCATTTAGTATAAATATCTAAAACCAAATCCACCCTCTCAAACATAAGATTCTACTGCTTTTATAAAATATAAAAACATAAAAATAATATTCTTTCAACCTTTAGAATTCTGTTAGACCGTGATCATGCCTTTCCAACCTATTCCCTGAGTGAACGATAACAACCCCTTGAGCTCTGCCTAGGGAGTTGTAAAACTTCGTGTAGAAGTCCTACGACGACCGCATCAAAAGCGCTTTACGAACTTAAACAAGCTCCTAAAGCTTGGTACGATAGATTGAAAGCCTTTATTATTAAACATGATTACACCATGGGAATGATAGACAACACACTCTTACTAAAAAGAAAGACCCCAATCTCATAATTGTTCAAATATATGTCGATGACATTATATTCAGATCAACTTGTCAAGAAATATGTGATGATTTTGCCAAGTATAGCATGATGAGTTTTTTTGAAATGATTACGAGTGAGGGAACTAATTTTTTCTCTATGGTCTTACAAATAAAACAATTAGAAGATGGTATATTCTTTAATCAATCAAAATATATAAAAGAAATGCTTAAGAAATTTAGATTAGAAGACTCTAAGCCAATGAAAACTCCCATGTCTATAGAAACAAAACTCACGAAAGACGAAGAAGGTGAGTCCGTAGATAATACCAAATATAGAGGTATGATAAGAAGTTTATTATACTTAACGGCAAGTAGGCCCGATATCATTTTTTTTAGGTGTTTTGCCTTTGTGCACGCTTCAGAGGATTCCAAAACCTCTCACCTTGAAGCGTGTTAACTGTATCTCTGATATGTTAAAGCACTACGCACTTAGGATTATTGTTATCCTAAAGGGGTCTTGGGTGAGGAGGAGGGGAAAACATGGAGGGTGTTAGGGGGGGGGGGAGGGGGGGGGTGGAGGGGGGGGGGGGGGGAGCGGGAGGGGGATCATGCGAGAGATTATATGGACCGTAAAAAGCACTAGTGGTATTTGCACATTTATGGGATGTTGTTTAACATCTGGGTTTTCAAAGAAACAAACCGCTCTTGCTATTTCCACTACTGAAGCCGAATGTGTAAGCGCCGGAAAGGCATGTCAACAAGCACTAAGGATGAAACAAGCTCTCGTAGATTATGGCATTAGGTTAGATGACATTCCTATAATGTGTGATAACAAAGGGGCTATAAACTTAAGTAAAAAATCCCGTACAACACTCTCGTACGAAAAACATGAGATACGACACCATAACTTTGTAACAAATGTTTAAAAAGGGAATATTTCCATAGAAAAGGTTCCGGAGGGATCTACCCAAGGACACTCCATAGTTAGAAATAGCAGTCCTTAGGTATGATTGGAGAAGAATGTGTATACGGAAACAAGGTGTTAGTAATGACGTCTTGGTAAGCATTGAAGGGGTTGAAGAATGAAAAAGAAATGTATGGATAAAGGGTGAAAAGAAAGAAGCCCTCCTTACACCTTAGGCAGAAACCGGGTCAATACATAATCTATCAAAATCACAATGATGATTGTTGATATTGAATAGGTGGCAGTCTGCTCCAGCCTCCGATTACTAAAACCAAAAGTGCACAAATCGAGTCTAGAGCCCAGAAGAGATCAAAGTATAAATCTCATTAGGACACAATGTCAAAATACACTTGTTGAACACCATAAAGTTCACAAGTTGTAATACAGAGTCCTACGCATTATCCTTGAGATCTTGCCAGAACATCCGAGTGATACTTAAGTATTCACAGTGAAGATGGAAATCCTGCTTGAGCCAACATCAAACAAGCTCTTGGTAGGTGACTTGCAAGATTCTATATGAATCAAGCTTGTGATAACTGGATATCAATTTTGGTCCAGTAAATGAATTGACGACTTAATCAGAAAGATAGTAACTATCTGATTCACTCTTACCGTGTTGTCTGCTTTGAGACATTCCGGTAATGAGAACTAGCAAGCATGGTGAATCTAATACATCTGTGTTAGAAGATCCTACGCTTTGAGCTGGAAACCCTGTCAAGGAGATTCTTTGAATCTACCTGATCACAGGTATAGTATTTATACTATAAAACGGGAAACCGGAGGTTAATGCAACCGAAGTCAAGATGAATGACAAAGCCATATTCATCTTTTATTGCTAACTGTCTTATTTCAGGTTTAGACGACGGTGTTGCAGCCTCATTCCAGCGAACGTACGGATTCATAACACCCACTTGCTCATTACTCAAGCTTTCAAAGTCAATCATTTAACATCAAGATTGTTGATTCTAATTTCCTCATTTATCAAAGAGCTCAAAGTCAAATAAAGTTTCATCAATTGGGGGATGTTAGAATTTTATAATCATGTATGTCAACAGAATGTAACAGGTATGAGCTGTTGGTCAAGAGCACAGTTGATCAAGATAGTCAAATCAGAGGATTCAAGTCAAGGAGTTGATGCAAGGTTAACGATCTCAAGGATCAAAGTCAAAAGATAAAGGCTTCAAGATCCAAGATCGCAAAAGCATGAATGATCAAAGCCTTTACAAACAAGACAAGACCAAAACAAGGCAAAGCATAAATCGTCAAAAGTCATATCTTCAACGTCGTCGGTAGTACGGGGGAGTTTGAGAAAGGAGACTTCAACTTTGGGGGAGATTGTTTAGCCTTAATTTTAATATAAGTGAACCAAGAATGTATCGGTCGTATTAGTAGTAATTAGTCTTGTATTTGTAATAGGCTAGTCGGGTACAACGGGCTTGGATTGTATTCTTATATTGTCATGTTTCGGCTCAAAGCCCAAGAAAAGACCACAGCTCCGGCCCAGTTAGTAAGCCCACTTGCCATTTCATGGCTCAAGGGTATATATAGAAAACCCTATCCACACATGGTGAGGGTGTTGGTTACCCATTTACATAATTTGGGTGTGTGTGTAATCTTCCCATACTTAGTTTTCTCTCTAATAAATCTTCCAAAACTTTTCTCTATCTCTTCTTTTTAGTTTTTGATTATGGTTTAGCTTACTGTTGTGAAATGGATTATGCTTTGGGCTTAACATTTTTTCTACACTATGAAGTTTCCATTAGCAGTGACAGTTGTAGCTAGAGTGAAGTGATGAAGTTGATCAGGTTGTGTTGACGTTATTTGTATGAATCAGTAGTGTGACTGGGGAAGGACTTTGAAACAAATTGATTTTCTCCATTGAAATATTCGTCGAACAAAGTATCGATAGCCATCCAGCTCATTTGAATTTGTTACTATCTCAGCTGCTTGATGAACTTCTGTTGACATTGTGGTGCGAGGCTTGAACCATTTTGTTCAAACGTCATTTGACATTGAGGTTCGAGGCTTGATCTGTTGTGATCAAACGTCATTACTCTTGTTCATTAGGTTAAAATTCCTTGAAGCCCTGGTTTATGAGATATCAGTCTTTTCAGCAACCAAACTCTGAGTTCTTCCTTTTTAGGATTGAAATATGTACCTGCACTTAAGTTAGAAGTACCTGCACTGATATCAAGAGTTTGCGCACTTTCATATTGGATAGTGATATCTGCATTTGAACTATTTGGGGGTTCACTGTCAACCATGGTTGTGCTAGGAGTGAATATCTTTCCAGTTGGAACCCATCTAAGACCAGCAGTCCTGAAATTTTTACCCGTCGGTTTCCACCTAAGACAAGATCTGAGTGTCATTGTTTTCTCATGCACAGCGGTCGGTCTTTTGATTGAAAACTATGTCTGTAAGGGATTGTCTTTATGGTTTATTGGCATAATTCTTATTTGGCTCTAGGGTTTGTGTATGTTTGTTGGTCTTATTGGATGGTACCTTAGCATGTGAATTCACTTCCTTCAGGAGTTTGTTATACAAGAATCATGATTTGCATTAAAGACACGCTTATGAAATGTAGAACAAACAAAGTGTTTAGATCTGAGATAGATACTAAAACTCTTAGAGTGATCTGCTTTGGGCATTGCGTTATCGTTAACGCGACTACTCCTTAGATAACAGGCAAAAATCCTAGATGTTTTATTGGTTCTCCTTGGTTTTGGGTTTGCTTCCATCAGCAGTGCTTTGAAATCTAGCAGAAAGCGTCACACTAGTTTTTGAATTCCTATATCTTTCTTGTGTCTTATTCTTAGCTTCCTCTAGGTAGTGATTATGAACCTTGTCATTTGAAACAAATTCTTGGCTTTTCTTAGAACTATTCCTAGATGAGCTAGATGCAATCATGTGATCAGGTTTTGCAAAGGCGGATTCTGTTTTCTTAGGCAAATAATATTGAGTGACTGGTTTTGAAAAATTCTTATTCACTAAACTTGGGAGGCAAACCGTTGTTTTGACATTTGAGCCCTTTCAGATTTAAACGCAAAACAACTGATTGTTTTCTTAGTGATTGTAAAACCGGTTTCCCCAAGACTGATGTTTTATCAAACTTAGTATCTACAACGATTTACCTCCCCCCCCCTTCCCCCACCCATTTTAACTTCCTTATGTCTTTTTCAAAGCAGCAATTGCAAACCTTTTCCTGGATCTGAGCTTTTATTTAACGGCATTATTAGCAAAGCAAAGATGTTGTCTGTTCTGTAGTCTTAGATCTAGTGGATTTTATAGAATCTTACAAATCCTTTGTAATGCTGTTCCAAAGGTCTCATTTTCCTTACGTAATGTAGCCTCTACTATGTTCATAATTCGATGTTCATTGTTTCAAGTACAACCAATTTCTTTCAATCTTGGCTTTATTACATGTTTCCTTCAATATTTGACCATGTTTGACCTGATTTTAAAGATTGATTTTGAGTAATCTTAAGTTCGAAGCGCAATGCAATTTGCTTCCATTCTTCGAAAAATCTTTTGAAATTGGCAACTGTCTCTGTTGAGCTAAATATTTTCAGACTCGATGTGATTGTTTTGAGTATTCAGTTGTCTGGTATCAGGTGATGAATCAGATTTGACTTTTAACGTGACATGTTCTTCTGTGATACTGGTACACCCTACCTTCAGTTATGATTTCAGGTTGCTCTGTATGCTGTTGTCGATAGCAAAGATTTACATCAACAGTAAATTGTATACTTCAGCCTATAGGCTTTTGTCTAAATGGGTATGATATCTGCATCATCAGCATCTGTATCATTCCCTGACCTGTTGCTGTCATCTTGCACTGTTGAGTCTGTCCTAATGCTTTCTTTGTCAACCAAATCAGCATCCAATGCGTTACCCGTATCAATCTTACTCTTTTGTGTCTGCATCTGTCTTTTATTCACCTTCTTTCATACTGTTTTGATGGACGTGTTCTTTCAGCAACGGACTTCTTAACATTACCCAGGTGTTGGAGTAGTGTATCTCTGAAGTGTTGAACCTCGATTCCAGTGTATTCAACAAAGTACGTGTCTGTCATTTGATTGTCATAATCCAATGTAAACTTTGAATCGATGAACTTCTGGAACTGGTTGTTCACCACCCAAAAGGCTGTCATGGATCCATCTTCTTGAAATTCATTCTTTGTTCTAGTTGACTTTTGTAGTTGATCTACATTGAGGAGCATTGTTCTTGTGAAAGTATCAACATCTTGACCAAAGAGTGACATGAATGCCCGTTTGAATCCATGTTCGATGTGAGTGCCTTTTAAGTCATCTTTTGAAAGAACTTGACAGGTTGTTGAGTGATAACGAGAACGAAAATATGCCATGCATATTTCTTTGCTTTTGACTTCTTGTATATGATGCATTGAACATATTGTTGGTTCAGAATTCAAGTTGCATTCCTTTTCTGATTTGTTAGATGCATTCTCTGAATCTACTGTTCTATATGTCTCAGAACAAGTGTTTTGATGTACATAACTAAATCATCCTTCAATGAATCAAACATTCAATGTGGAATTGGATATGAATGATCTTTTTGTCGTTTGCATCTACTTCTTTTTTTCACACAATTGTTGGAGTTCGTTGTGACGATGAATTAACTCAAGCATGGTATTCACGGGGAATCCATGTTATAGATCATTGATCGTAAAATGATTTGAGCATCATATCTTGTATAATTCTGCATTCGCTCATTGATTTATCTGAACTGAAAATGCGTTTTTCAAACGTTGTTCTGAGTTTTGTCAAAGTAGTCTTGCAATCAGTCTGAGAAATTGTTTCTTTGGTAAAATGATCTTCTAGTAAATCCAAGTCTTGAGAGAATGTTCTCTTGAAGATAGGCATGTGACCAAAATCTTGTAAAGTTTCTATGAGAAACTTGAGTTGTGAATGAATTGCTCGAAGACTGTTCATGCATTTAATTCTTGAAAGTTGTGTCTTCTCTTGAATGTTAGAAATTGAACACGAAGAAACTGTGTCATTCTAAAGAACACTTGAATGTTAGAAATTGCTCTTGAAATATAATTATTTCACACTTAAAGTTTTCTAGGTTTTTAACTTGTTTTTATTAGCCATTTTACTAGTATTGTCTAAATTAGTCCAAAAAGCCCAATATGCCCATTAAGCAAGCCCATTAAGTTATTATATTGATATTATTACTCAAAGACCAGGTCCTAGCCTATCAGTAAGGTCCAAGTGGATTGGGCCTAAAGCTAAGTCCAATAAGTCCATTTTGTTTCGTTGGGCCTAGTGGTCCAATAAGGCCTTATGGCCCATTTAAGCTTATAAATGACCCTTGTTACAAAATTTTGGGTTCTCGAGGTCGGGATACTTTTATTATACAGTTATGGTTTGACTTTTTAAAAACTCCCAATGAAGTGGGTCTTAACCTCCTCGGGTTTTGTTATCAAAAAATCGCCTTTTTCATTAGTTTAGTGTTTCGGGTAGTAGTATATTTTTGTGGTTATTTTTATTTTTTTTTTGTTTTAAACCCTTTTTTAGGTTTACGAAATAGTCATAATCTTAAACCGTAAATGGCTATAATTGATATATTTATTTGCTTGGATTATATGATTTCAAGTGTACTTTACAGGATTCAAAGTCTTTTTTTATACCTCTTTTAATTTTACTTATACATATGGGTATATTACTACTTAATGGTCAAGTTACTAATTAGGACTGAAATTTCAGTCTTTATGTTTTTAGCCTTTTACAATCCGTATATATTTGGGTGATATCCCCAAAAACAATTTTGGATTCATAAGCTAATGATTTTACCTAAGTCTCATAGTTTTTACTTTCTAACCAATTTAGTTCGTAAATCTTGACTTTTACACTATTATACACAAGGTAGAATAAATAGTTTTAGTGTTTGATCATATCTCCACTCAATATTTACTTTATTGGAATCATCAATTTGACCATGTACATAGAGATTTATCTATGACCTCTGTCATCAAATCAATCCTCCAAACCTACTGAGTTTTATAGACTCTATGTTTCATTATTGCTTATATTTTGATGATCTTTTCACTTGTTTTAGTGACTATTTTAGCTATAAAATTACCTAGGATTTAGACATGCATGGCATTTTTTTCTTACTGATCATCAAATTTCTTAACATGTAATTACAATTGAAGATCAAAGATAAAACATAACATAAATTCATGAGATTTTTACACAAGAAATATGTATGAAAATGATCAATGATTAAACAAGAACAAAGCTTCAATGTTCTAAACTCGATCTTCACCCAAAATAATTTTTGTCACCTACTTTCTTTCTGTACCCAAAATAAACCTTGATTTAAATAACTTATTACCTTCTAGCCCCAAAATTATATAACCCTTTTTGAAAACCTTTCAAAACTCAACCTCAAAAATACAAGGAATAAACTAGGTTGTCATTTTTACTAGTGTGGTTATTTTGTGATCTATAAAATTGTATGGAATTGGTGTTGTGGTGGTTCTAGCTCACGGAAAGGGAGGAGGAGGAGGGAGAGTATTTTTGTGTTTGAATCTTTTTCACATGCAAGAGTGTGTAGTGTGTGTGTTAAGTTTGGTCAAACAAGGCTTAAGTATGTAAGTCAAGTAAGATGCCAAGTGTTATCAAACTTGGCAAGAATCAACACCATGGGGACACATAGTCCCTTGGTGTATCCGCCCCTATAGGGGTTAAGTTAAGTGGGTTGACTTTTTAATTTAGTTAAAAGTTTGACCCATAATTTGTAAATGCGGGTATTATCAAAGTTCGATATTTAAAAAGGTATGATTTGTAGTCGTTTTTTGTCAAAAGTAAAAATAGTACGAGACACGAAAAATAAAAACGAATGCAACAAAAATATTTCTATGGCATTTTGAAAATATAAAGGTCAATGCTTAATGTAGCATTTGCCAGTTCTTCGTAAACGTTATGTAAATTACAAATGTAAGCCCTAATTCTCCCGGTTAGTCGTGAGTTCATATCTCAACATAAAAATGAAAATTATAATTAATACTCAAGAATAAAATAAGGACCTGAAATTGACGGATTGTCACAATTCGTTAAATCAGTTAGTTTATCTTGGCTAAGCTATTACTCTTGTATTAATTATGGTGTTTGAAGGCTAATACCTTTGGGTATTAACCATTACTATGAATATTTGAATGTTTGGTTTTGTTTATATCCTCGATTCGAAATTTATTCATTGATATGTCTTGTTTATGTTTATCAAGTTATACTTGTTTACATGCTTTTGTATGCGACCTATCACTCAACTGGATCTAGTGATACGGACCAAGTAATCTTGATGCTTGGATGGCTCTCTATATAGTGATTTATACATCTAGAATCAGAGGATCACAAATATTTTCCTTCTAAATTCGTGCTAAGGATACGCTTTTGGCTTAACTAGTTTTCGGATATTGCCTTTGGTTTATTAAACATGTTGACTAGTAGGTGAATCTAGATAATTCAACAAATAATGTTCTGATTCCATTGGATAGTTGGACAAGTGGACTACTAGAGTATAAATTGCCATTAAGCAGTAAGTGGGTAAAGTCTCTATGAGCTAGGGTTTAACAAGATCACCATTGCTTTAATCCCTAAGATAGATTATAATTAGCAAATAAGGATGCTTTATGCGGATGTTTTAATTGTGACAGAATTAATGTGTCTAGGTCTTAGGATGAAGTCCCGCCTAAGTCTACGAATGATATGCCTCTTCGAGATAAGTAATCATTACACTAAATAAACAAACCAACTTCTAATTGGATTAATGATGGCTAATACAGTTTTCTATCATAAGGCTCGACCGCTCTTTTATCTTCTGTTAATTTTCTTGCGTGGGTTAAAGTGTCTTGAATTGATTGTAGTCACCAACCAAACCCGTGCCAGTCTCTCAGGCTGAAACCCCCTTTTACCTGTTAGAATTAAGATTAGAACTAACATAGGATTAACATAGGTTTGACTTAGATTAGAATTAACTTAATTTAGATAACCAAAATATAAATAAATTGAGAGATTTAACCTCGCTTCAAGTGTTTGACACCCTACTTACCACGAATCTACCACCGATCGGGTACACTGCCTATTAAAGTATTGTTTTTGGTTAATTCGGCAAAATATAAATTTAAAACTTGAATCATAAAAATATACATCGTACAACGACACATCAAGTTTTTGGCGCCACTGCCGGGGAGTGAAAATTAATCTTGATTTTTATTTTATATTTTGGTTTTTAACATTAGATCTAACCCTTAGGAGTAGTGTTAATTGGATTAGTGTATATTCTTGTATATTCTGTATATTTTGTATATTTGTTAGTTTAATTGTTTGCTTGTATATTTATGTGTTTAAATTAATTGTTTTCCTAATACATTATTCTAGTCGATAACTCGATACGGCGTATCCACTTCCATTAGATACGGCGTATCCAACTTTCTTTCCAATACAACGTATTCATTCAATCGATTAATACGGCGTATTCACTTCTATTGAATACGGCGTATCGATCATTTGGAACAGAATTAGATTCTTAGTGTTTCATATTTGATTTCCGTGCTAAAAGTTTTTCTATCTTTCTTTAGAGTAAATCCTGCTGATATTTTTACCCTTGTTACAGGAAGTACTTATCAAAGCTAGTAGACTGGAGAAGATACCATAAGAAGTCATGGCAGAACTAATTTCAAAGGAATACATAGTGAATGCTCAAAATGAATAAAATCTTTCTATCACCTGTAACGATATAAACATGGAACTCAACAATGAATTTTTGGTGGAATTACAAAAGAGTGCATACCACGGATGGATTGACAAAGACGTAGTGAACCATATCGCTAAGGTGCTTGAAATGGTTGACTTAATCTACGTTCCTGGTGTGGATTCCCACCAACTACGAATGAAAGTCTTTCCTCTCTCACTAGCTGATGATGCACGACAATGGTGGATAAATAAGGGGGAAAGAAAAATTACAGATTGGGAAGAATTTGTTGAGAAATTTTTCTGTAAATTTTATCGCGAATCATACGATGGAGAACAAGAAATGTTGGACGAAGGAGATAACTAGGGGATAGATCCACTTGAATTCATATCGCGAGTAAATTCATCATTTGATAAACATATGAAAATAGATGGAAGAACTAAAAAAGTATTGTTCCATGCTTGGATGAATGGGAGTTGGAATAAGAGATGAATGGATGATAGCATCTTGAGTAATAACAATATTACTACTGTGGATATCGTTTAAAGCTCACTAGAATTATAATAACAAAGATATAAATTTGCACAGCAGATATAAATAAAGAACAATGTTATTTTCAAGGTTTTACATTACATACAAGCCCCAATTCTATGTGATCAATATAGAACGGTTACCTAACTGTAACAGGATCAAAGAAACATTGATCTTGAGGCTAAACCACATACTCTAGACGTATACATCTTTACTTGTGCACACATAAACTATGTCTATGGATCTCTTTATATAAAGAGTCCATAAGACTTACAAAGGAAATCTAATTGTATTAGGAAATGAAATATTTCCTAATATTTGATCTTTATCTTTTAAGAAGATCTTTTAGAATCCTCCATCTTTTGTAAAATTCTATATTGTCGACTTTGATCCTTTTGTTTCATTCTTTATCCTTTTGAGCAAGTTCTTTTGTACCATCAAATCAATAATTCCCAACAACTACTGACTCGTTCTTCAAACCTTATCTGATAATACGTGGAAAGTGCGACATCGAAATGGAAGATGAACAAAGTCAAACGAAGCGTAAATATAGTAATACATCCATTGATGAGCAACCTAACAAAAGAATGTGTAAAGCAGAGAAGTTTGAAGCTATTCAGTACTCGCTTGGAACTAATGAAGAATATATTGCTATAAGAAGATGTGAATATGATATTTGGGAAAGAAACGAAGATTATATGTCTAAAATCTACCAAGATATTTTTTAGAAAAAGGACAACGGATGGAAGGTAACGCGAACCAAATAATGAAATGAAGGAGAAGCTAAAGAAAAGTCTAACTTAAAGACTTCGCTGTAAACAAAAGTGCTTCTTGGGAGACAACCCGGAGGCGTTGCGAGCCTTACCAAGAAATTTATGGATGATGGACGAAGATGGATGGTTAGCATACCAATGTGAGAAATGGAAGAAAAGTCCTAAATTAAAGACTTCGCCTGTGTCAAACTAAAGTGCTGTCCGAGAGACAACACAGAATGTTTATTTATTTTATCGAGTTGTCCTTCCCTACTCAATTGCGTATCCGGCGTCCTTATACAATACGTCGTATTGATTGTCTGGAAGTTATCAGTCTTTACTTCTTTATGCACTTTAAAAACATTATTGTCGCTTCTCAACATTTTGGCAATACGGCGTAATCATGCACTATGATATGAAGGTATTACCAAACTGACCCGTATTTGTTTTTTTAGTTTAGTTTTTAAATTAACCTTAGGTTACAAGATAGGAATTTTCGTTTTTCTTTTATTTACACAGTCTTAGAAGCAAAGAAGTATCGACTGAATATTGGTAGAGAATTACATTCTTGGTGATCTTTTAGTGTTGGAGTCTTAAAATTCAGGCGGTTGTCTCAACAACAATTCTTGCTTATAATAAGCTCAACATGGAGTATTATCCGAGAAAATATCAGGAGAGTTTCTATTCTATTCTTTTTTAAATTATAGTATTTTATGTTTTATCTATACAACGAGGAATTTGTATAATTCTAGTGGGGGGGATGGGAATTTAGAATGGAATATTTGTCCTTATTTTCAACACTAAAATGCTTTAAATTTTGCTCATATTTAAAAAAATTCAAGCATACTTTTGAAATTACATGTTACATAACTCGCACACAATAACTCTTGTTAGATATTGTGAGATTTAACCTTATCAGTTTCCAAACATTTACCCTAATTTTAAAAAAATATGAGGGATGACTTGGGTGATGTAGTTAGACTTTAGATCTTGGCTTAGTATATACTAATTCGTGACCTAATAAATGAGTAACTTTTGCATTTTAGATGGAGTAGTAACTGTTTAAATTGGTTAAATTTTAGGATTATCACCTAAATCGCATTTGCATGTTGCATTTCTTAACTAAACTACCTGTTAGTTAACCCAGTATAAACATTTGGATTTTACTCTATTTTTAAGAGTAAGAGACCCATAGAACAACCAGTAAGTAGCCAATGCCTTAGGGAACTTCACCAATTTTTTGTTTCGTTACACTCCTTTTACACCTTGTCCTACCCTGAAATTAAGTATAAAAACACCCTCTCTTAAATACTTCTACAAATTTTCTAGATTTAAGTTTATTATTACAGTTGCTAGTTGCTTAAAGTGTAAAGTTTGTATTTCCCAAGTCTTGTGTCTATTTTGGTACGGTTGGAAGAAATTTGCCCATCGCAAATGGGAATGTATATTATAGTCAAAACTCATGTATTTTTACTACCGTCGCAATTAATGGTGCGTCCAAAGAATGAAAGAATTATCAAAGGAATTATCCGAAATTATTATGATCGTAAAGATGGTGAAATTACACCGAGTTTCATAGTATAGTGTTCAAAAGAAATTGAAAAAATTAGAAAAATCACACAAAAATAGAGAAGGGAAGTTGAAGATATCGTTTCGAACTACCGAAGGAAATTACCGAGGATCTCATCAATTATTCGTTGATACAAATCGACGATGTAGAGTATTGTATAAAGTGGAAGATATCGCCACTTGCCTTGTAAAGTATGTAAAGAATGGGATGATTGGGAAGGTTGAAACCGTTAGAGGAACGCTAACTTAGGTGTTGTTTGAGCTATGATCAAGCGTTGTAAATAGTTTGTGTCTTTATCATGGTATTGGTCGAAAATTTGTCTTGCAACGTGGTATTTTAGACTTAATTATTTTGTTTAGTAATTTTTATTTAACAAAAATTATTTCCCTTTCCTAATTCATTAACCATGGGTTTTACAGGAATGAGGATGTGATCGAGCGTGCATATCTATTCGTTGTTAAGGCCCATGTATGATGTCTCTACTGCCTTATTGGTTTATTTACTATGGTGAAAGTTAGAAGAATCTTTACCATATATTACTCTACCTATTCCTAATCTTTAGCTTATTCGAGGGGGGATTCCATGTGCACAGTCATTGTGTCTATCCCATCATTACGGGTGGTGTATGTGTGGTTTTGTCACCCTCTGGAAATCATGTTTCGATTAAGATTAGTTAGAGGAATCAACCCTAGACCTTATCATTAAATTCCCTTATTTACCTTTATATACTTCGTTACTCCTTTGCTTTTTGCGATGGAGATATGTATCCTTGCCAAGCTTTATGTTAGATTATCGTCACGTATTGAGCAATTGATGCGATATTGTTACATGTTACCAACATAGATTAGTTGAGGTGATTGTAGTGTTTTTCATCTTCCTTTTCGGGAGGTGTTTGGTTATGTTACTTGTAAATAGATCAAATAAATCTTTTTTAACGAAAAAATATCATTAGGATTACATTTTTATAACTTCTAAAGGCACTTTGAGGATTCAAGTAGGATTCAAGTGGGGGGATATTTGATGACATCAAATAACGTCTATTTTATAGCATCATTTATCCCATGTAATTAACCCATTTTGTATAATTATTGCAAAGAATTGTTACTTAATCGCTCATATTTGAGAATTGCAGTAATTATGGCAAGTTACTTGGGATTCTTGACTATAAATGGCACCATGCAATCTGGAGCTTAACGAAGATATTTTGAAGATTACTTATTCTGAAGACCATACACGCGTATCCATCAAGGATGATTCGGGTTATTGTGCTTCACTCACCCAATGACCATAAAGGAAACAAGATCTATACGCGTTATCCCAAAGAATATCATCGCCGTATTAAAGATATTGTAGGTGAAGATTCTGAAGATTTACAAACGTGGTCCCTTACCCCTTTCTCCAAGAAAACTCTAAATACGCCGTATCCAATCCCATGGATTCGCTCCGTATCGACACCGACTCCTGGTCCCGAATAAATACAAAACTCAAAAACGAGTTTTAAGTGTACTAAATCATATTCTCGATACCTAAACACAAAGGTCGATTTTCGAGGAGAAAATGAGCAGGAAGAGGTCTTGCAAACGCATTCGTTCCATAGATACAAACGTGTAATTTCTTATACTTTTATAATCGTTTAAGTTTGGTATCATTCGTTTTAACCGGTTAGTTTACCTTGGCTAATCAATTCACTCTTGTATTAATTACGATGTTTTGGAAGGCTAATACCCTCTCGGGTATTAGCCATGTATATGAACGATTCTGAATTTTTGGTTTTGTTTATATTCTAGATTCCTTATTTTATCGTTGCTGATTTATTTGATTTTGTTTACACATGATACTTGTTTGCGTGCTTGAGTTTTCGCCTATCATATTTACTGGTTTACTTCTACATATTTAAGCGCATACAACTTGGTTGTTGTTTGGGAATAGGTAGAGATCCGGGATTGCTCTCCATATAGTATTGGTATAGGTGGAAAAATATGATCATTAATAACGGCGTGCTTGCTTGGATTGAACAGGTTGTATCGTAGATAGAAAGGTAGTGGTCTTTTAAGTTTTAACTTAATATGTATTGATCATTGTTATTAGTTGGGGATTTTGGGACTACCACCTAACACAAGTTACCGTTAAGTAGTAAGTGGGTAAAGTCTCTATGAGCTAGGGTTCGTATGACATATACGGCGTCGTCCTCTAGATGAATTATAATCAATATATAAGGATGCTTTATGTGGATGATTTAATTGTGATAGAATTACTGTGTCTAGGTCTTAGGATGAAGTCCCGCATTAGTCTAGAATATTATGCCTCTTCGAGATAAGTATATCATGAACTGAATAATCAAACCTACCTTTCTAATCAGATTAATGATGTGCTTAATTTCAGTTTTTCTTATTATAAGGCGTTAGACCGCTATTTTATTTTCTGTTTTAATTGCTTGCGTTGGTTAATGTGGTCTTGAATGATTGTGTCAAATAACCAAACCGTGCCATCTCTCTGGCTGAAACCCCTTTTTTACTTGGTAGATTTAGGATTAGAACTAACATAGGATTACATTGGGTTTGACTTTGATTAGGAATTAAAACTTAGATTAGATAACATAATATAAATAAATTGAAAGAATTTTAAGATTTTAACCTTCGCTTCAAGTGTACGACTGCCCTATCTACCACGATCTAAACCGATCGGGTTCACACCGTTATGTGGTTGTTTTTGGTTAAGTCGGCAAAATATAAATTTAAAACTTAAATCATAAAAATATATACCACACAACAACACATCACTCTTTTAGAAATTTATGGTACAATTTCATGAAGAACTCGATCAACTTTCTTGTGAGTCTTCTAGAAATAATAAGTTGTTACGCACTTTCGTTCCATGTATCATATATCCCTGACGCCTGCACATCCTGCAAGTGATACCTGGAAGATGACTGTACTTTCTTGGAAATGCGTCTTTCCTTGTGTGGAGCTTGGATGTAGTGGGAGTGAAAGTGTTAACAGTTCTGTCAATTCCTGAACAATATTCTTATCCGAAGATAAGTTTATCCTAGGGGATCTAGGTGTTGTGGGAATTGGTGTCTGCATCTTCTCAGTCCTAATCTCCAAACTACCCATCTCATTTCTTATCATCATCTTACACTTCTCCTTATTCTTTGATCATCATCTTCATCAAACATATTCTGGTTTCTCTTATGACTCGGGCTCTAATCCATTTTTGGAGTCTCATGTCCATCAGATGAGTGCGCATCTTTTTTATTTTTTACATTTCTTTAGTACTTACCTTCTTTTGTCTAATAGTTATTTTTAACAATTTTTGCGGTGAACTTGATTCTCTAACGCTTTGCTTCCTCTTCTTCCCCTGAGGACTAGTAGAAGTAAGGGTAGGTGTCCTATGAGCTCTAGGTGTTGATCTATGCGTTCACTGCGGTAGAAACAACCGGTTGTGGTTGATTCATTGGAACTGCTACATTAACAAACACCTTCTCATACTCCTTGTAATCATCAGTGGCACGAATCTCCTTGGTCAAAAATTTGTCCGGAATCAGCATCCCTCGAACTAACACATTCCCAGTTGTATACACACTCACCAATGGAATATCATCCTTAATGAAATGATAATCCTCAATCAAATCCTTTGGGAAATTGAAAATTTCTTCATCAAACATCTGCTTTATATGTCTGGTAAAGTGTGAGGGTACTGTAAAGACTTCTTCTTTGATGATACATAATTCGTGGAATCCCACCAAAAGATGAGAGATAATCAACATTTTGTCCGAGTGACTCTCAACCTTGAAATACTAAAGAATGTTATCTTTGTCTGATCATCGTCTAGTGATTCTTGTAGTTAAGAAGCGGTTTGTTACACACTGAAAAGTGTTTGCCACATGGTTGAGCTAAATTCTTCATGTAAAGCGCTCACTTTATCAACCACACCTTGATAGCCAACCTTGTTCATAAAAGATTCAATAATCTTTATGTTTACTGGTGTGACAAATGGTTTTTCTAGAGTTTCCAATGGTTAGATTAAGAGTACTCAGTACATATCTACAGTGTAACTATCTCTTAAACTATTAAGCTTTTAGCTGGATAGTGTCCTCTGTCATCAGCATCTTGTTCAGGTTCTTCGGAAATTGTTGTAAGTACACAGCTGGAACATCGGCAGTAGCAGTTAGAGCATAGCTCAATGGATGATCAAGTAGAATTTTCCCAACAATCTTGCATTCAGGAGAACATG
This sequence comes from Tanacetum coccineum, assembly GCA_026074375.1. Classification (NCBI taxonomy): domain Eukaryota; kingdom Viridiplantae; phylum Streptophyta; class Magnoliopsida; order Asterales; family Asteraceae; genus Tanacetum; species Tanacetum coccineum. The sequence continues at coordinate 35,952 of BQNB010051048.1, forward strand.
GAATAATCTGAAGCACAACATAATTATTACATCTCCCGATGCCTTGGAATTTGAGACCAAGCTGAACAGCTGGAGTGATTTGTTGAGCCATGTGGAAAACTGTATGATGACATGAAGTGATTAGTGAAATGAGAAAAAGTTTATGTAATTCACATTTATATAACATTTGTGTCTCTTTCCACTCTGTCTGTTTTTATATGTTATGGTACTTTTTTGAGCATATTCTGATCATTTTCTTTCTCATGTGTCAATTCTTGCTTTTTCGGGCACATGCCATACGCTTTATTCGTCTTTTTCTTTTAATCTCATTTTGTATGATCTGGCATTTCTTTTTCGAGTATACTTTGATTTGCTTTTTCACGTATAGATTTTATCTCTCTTTCTATTTTGAATTTCCTCATCAAAAAATATTTGTGAAATGATACTCTTTCAAGAATAATAAAGATATACTCTTATTTTGAAAGTACCAATTTGGCAAAAAAACACAAATTTGTGACAACCAATTTAGGAAATCCAAGAGTATAACTTTATATTCTAAAAAAACTTTTTAGTTAAAAGAGTACCACTTTCTGACACAAGAACACAGCTTTTGGATAGAAATTGAGATGATTTTCTCAAAAATTACAAATTTTTCTAAAAATGTTTGAAAACTATGATTATATAACCAAACTAATGTAACAACAACTGGATGGTCACTAAGCCACTCACTCCTCATTTTGTTCAATGCAGAAAATGGTCGAAACAGACTGACTTAGCCATTTTCCCAATGGTAGTACATAGATATGTCATAAATCAGTTTTGAAACAATCTTTTCAAAACTTTGAAATTTGTCTTTTGTTGAGACATGAGAATGTACGATCACAAACAGTTGAATCTCTATGTTTATTTCTTTTTTCTCAAATCTTTTGAATCATTGATCACTAAATTGAAAAATTTAGTTATGCAAAACATATTGTTATATAAGATATTTGGATTGGATGGTCAGTAGATTGCTCAATCTTCATCCTGTGAATTTCAGGAAAGAGTCGTAACCGGACAGAATCTTCGCCATTTGACCCATTTATCAATATAAAAACATGATTTTGTAACTAAATTTATCATTGGTTTTTTTGTAAAATGTCATTTTGTTTAGCAATTGAGCTCTTTTTTAAACATTTGTACAAATTAAGCCCAATAGGTTTGTTTTCCGAAACCCAAACTTTAAAAGCCCAAGTTTTCTTACGAAACCCATTTGTTTTGGCCCCAATAACCCTTTTACGGATAACTATTTTTGTTTTTGGTCCCAATAATACCTTTTACGAAACCTAATTTGTTCTTGGCTCCAATAACTTTTTTGAAAACCAATTTTGTTTTAGCCCAATAACCTTTTACGAAACCAGTTTTGTTTTTGGCCCAATAACCGTTTACGAAACCAGTTTTGTTTTAGCCTAATAACCTTTTACGAAACCAGTTTTGGCCCAAACCTTTACGAAACCATTTTAATCACTTACCAAAACGAAACCTGAAATATTTACTTTTTGAAAAATATAATTATTAATGAAAATGAAATTTTGATTGATGTTCTCCTTGATCTTCTGCTTATAATATCATACCATTAGTACTACTAATCTAATATCTGATGCTTACTTGTCTCAAAGTAAAATTTTTAAATTTTACGATACCTTTCAAGATTAGAAACCTCTTTGATACTGGTTCACAAATGATTTTTCAGATGATCATTCCATTTCTAATCTCATCCTAAGGGACACTTTTATAGTGTTTTGCCTCAATTAATTTCTCAGTTTACACACTTTTAATATTTACGAAACCCTAAATCTATACGATACCTATTAAACAATTAATTAAAGTTGTTAATCACAAAAGGAATCGAAAAAGATCATGGTTCTTACGTTTGATAAACACTAGGAACTGACAAAACGATTTGGATCGTTGTTTTTCTTTGTTCGAAAGCTCAAAGATCAGCGAATTTGCAAAAGCTCTTTATCAGTTATGAAAGTGATAAACTTTCGCAAAAATCCCTGAGGTTTTTATACTTCCGAAAACCATTTTGCATTTTTGTCATTTTCAGTCCCTGTACTTTCTTTCGTACACAATATTAGCCCATACGAATTTTTTTTTGCATTTTTTAGGCTCCTTATACTTTACTTGAGTACGCATGGAATAGCCCGTATGGATAACTTATTTTCATTCTAACACCTTTAGTCCTTCTACTTACTTTTGTAAGTTTTAATTCCCAAAAATTCATAACTCCCCCTTGGAGTTAGACTTATTTTTCACAAAAACCTTTTGAATTTTTTTAGTTAAGATTCTGTTACTTACCACAAAAATGTCATAACTCTCCCTTGAACAAATATTCATTTGAAATTTTCCTTTTTGATTAAAACCTTTGTTCAAAAGAAGTTATTTTTGCGTGTTAGAAACACATTTTCTTATTTTCTGATGATGAAAGTGACATAAACAAGAATCTTTAATCTCCTCTTATTAGATATCTAATTAAAAAACTTATCCGAAAGATTAGTAATTCTGCAGTTTTTTGAGCATTATTGAGAAGAATTATGTAAAATCAAGAATTTATAAACTCAACATCGAAAATGTCTAATTAAAGAGCTTATTCAAGAGATTGTTACTTCTTGCTATTTTTCACACTTGAAATTTCAAAAATTATTGATTTTGAAAGAAGATTTTGAAAAATCAAGAATTTCATAACTCCCCCTCGAATAAATGTCTAATTAAATAGCTTATTCAAGAGATTGTTACTTCTTGCTATTTTCCACACTTGAATTTTCAAAAATTGTTGATTTTGAAAGATGTTTTTGAAGAAATCATCTTTTTGTGAATGGATTATGATTACAAAACACATATTTTAGCAGTGAAAGATCATTGTCAGAATGATTTTCTCCCCCTCAGTTCATGATATATTCTTGCTTTTAAGGAACCATTTTTTGTGAAAACCAATATCATGAAACCGATTGAAACGGAAAAGATATGTGTTTGTATCATTTAAATTATATTTTTGGTTTTTTATATTTTCCAGATTTTTATTTGTTTTTCTTTGTTTGGAAAAAAATAGTATAAATATTGTGTGTTTTTGATCTTTTTAATTTATGATTTTGTTTTGAATTTTGATTTACAAATTTTTGTTGTTATGAGCTTTCATTCAAGAAGATAACGTTTCCAGACGATCCAACTCAGTTGGAGTCATACATAAGTCCCCCAATCATACTACGATATTTAGTTTGATCAACTTGGGTACCATGTAAGTCTGCATCTAGTTTGGACGTAGCCATTGGTGTGCTAATGGTATCACATTTTTCCATCCCATGTTTCTAAGATGATCATATAGTATATGTGGTTTGACAAATAAAGATTCTGCGGTGTGACTGATGAACTTGAGTATCTGAGAAAAAACCTCATTTCACCAATCATTGACATTTCAAAATTATCTTTCATTAGTTTTGCAAATCTATTTGAAAAGACTGGATTTGTTGACCCAAAAATTATGTCATTGAACATAGCTTGTGATACAAGTAATATGTCAACCCCGTGTCTTCTGTAAACATTGTCGATTCAAACTATACCTTGTGTGGAAATGATGTCTCGATTAAGAATGATGAAAGTTGTCATAACTAGGCTCTATGAGCTTGTTTTAAGACCGTACAAAAGCTTTCTTAATGATGTTATATATGATTGGAAAAGTCTGGTTCTACAAAACCATCGACGCTGACGAAACAAAAACTTCCTCTTTCTGTGGTCCGTTCAGAAAAATCGTTTTGAGTCCATTTGGTATTAGGAAAGGTATTGTGATGGCTGCATATGCCACAAACATTCTAACAAGCTTCAAGTCTTGTAACTGGTGCCAAAAGATTCCTCAAAATTGATTCCCTCCTCTTGACCATATCCTTTGACAACTAAAGGAGACTTGTTTCGAATAACCGTGTTTTCTGCATATGTCTTGTTTTTCCAAATCATTTGAACTGTGATCGTGATAATGTTTATGCAATAGGACTTTCTGACAAGTCTATAAATCAAGGTGATATACGTGGTTAGGAAAGTTTGGATCTATAAAACCATCAGGCTGACAAACAAAAACTTCCTCTTTCAGTGGTCCATTCAGAAATGTCGTTTTGACATCCATCTGATAGATAGGAAAGTTCTTGTGAGCCACATATGCCACAAAGATTCTAACAACTTCGAGTCTTGCAACTGGTGCAAAAGATTCCTCAATATCGATACCCTCTTCTTGACCATATCCTTTGGCAACTAAACAAGACTTGTTCCAAATAACTGTGTTTTCAACATCGGCCGTGTTTTCAACATCGGTATTTTTTTCCAAATCCATTTAACTACGATTATGTTTCTACCAACAGAACATTCAACAAGTTCCCAAACATCAAGGCGTTTAAATGGTTTCAACTCATCTTGCATGGTTTTGAGAGATCACCAATCACTTGTTCAGATGGATGATTCTTAGTTCACTTATTAGTAGAGTGATGTGTTTGGTGAAACTCGTGCATATTTGACAGATCCTGATATGTTGAAGATGACTCAGCTTCTTCGAACGCAGAAGTTTGAAGTGGATTATAGAAAACATTTCCGTCAAGTTTTGCAACATCTTCTTGAACTAATTCATTGGCAATTTCATTCAAGACTGAAGTGTTTGGTTCAATGGCAATTGGTTCTGCTAATGCGAATACTATTTAAGGAGCTTCATCTTCTTCAACGACAATTGACGATGATGGAGTGTCTTCGTTATCAAGAGTATTTGCAGCGGAATTATCTGACACTTTTGGAGTACTCATCGTATAATATTCTTCATACATAGGACCAAACAAATTATCCAAGTCTGTTTTTAAAGGTACTAATTATGAATCTTCCGATGAATGTTTAAAATTCAAGCAGTTGAAACCGGGTCCTAAATTTTGCATTCAGAAGCCATAGCTATGAGTTCATCAAATTTGACATGTATTGTTTCCATTATCTTTTTGGTTCGGCAGTTATAGATACGAAAACTACGTGATGACTCATTTGTTGGATAACATAGAGATCCGAACACATGAAAGTATTGAACAATGGGTTTTCTTCCTCAAATCAGCTCATAAGGAGTCTTGTTATACCGTGTGTTTACAATAGAGCAATTCTGAGTAAAGCAAGCATTTGCAATAGCTTCAGCCCAAATAAATTTTGGAGTTTTAGAAAAGATGAGCATTGTGCATGTAGCCTCGACGAGTGTACGATTTCTATGTTCAACAA
>BQNB010051049.1:1172-36239 GCA_026074375.1 Tanacetum coccineum
TCCTTTGCTGGATTAGATGATTCTGTCTATAAGACTAATGTGAGTGAAACTATCACTAGTGTGCCTAGAAATGAATCAACTGCATCTAAGTCTAGTAAGGATAGTTTGGAACAACCTAAAGATGTTAGGCCTAGTGCTCCTATTATTGAAGAGTGAGAGTCTGATAGTGATGATGACTGTGTGTTTAAACCTTCAATTGAACAGAATAAACCTAGTTATGCTAAAATTAATTTTGTTAAATCAAATGAAAATACTAGGAAATCTGTTAGTGAACAACACATATACAAGCAAGCTGAAAACCTTAGGAAAAGTCAGAGTCCTAGGGTTGATAAAAGAAACTGGGATGGAATAATGACTCAAAAACTAGGGAATGGTTTTGAGTTCAGTAAGAAAGCTTGTTTTGTATGTGGAAGTGTTAACCATTTAATAAAGGACTATAACTTTTATGAGAATAAAATGGTTGGAAAATCTGTGTTGAATAATAAGGGAAGGGTTACTGGTCAAAGGGAAGTTAGACCAGTATGGAACAATGCTCAGAGGGTGAATCACCAAAATAAATTAACTCACCCACATCCTAAAAGAAATTTTGTTCCAACTGTAGTCTTAACAAAGTCTGGCAATGTACCAGTTAATACTGCTAAGAAAAGCTCCCCAAGAGCATCAGTATCAAATAGTACTGCCAGATATGTTAATACTGCTGCATCTAGACCAACTATGAATGGTGCAAAACCAAGTTCAAATGTTTTTCATAAGTCACATTCATCAGTTAAGAGGACTTTTAATCAAAGAACAACACCTAAAAACAGTGATTTAAAATAAAAAGTTTATACTGCTAAGGTAAATAATATAACTACTGCTGGGCCAAAAGCAGTAGTTAGTGCTGTTTAAGGACATAAGGAAAATGCTGTTAAGTCCTCAGCATGCTGGATTTGGAGACCAACAGAAAATGTTATTGACCATATCTCCAAAGACAGTAGATCATACATGCTTAAAAGATTTAACTATGTTGATCCACAAGGCAGACTTAAGTCAGCAATGTCTTGGGTCCCCAAGAGAAACTAATTCTCTTATTTTGAGTACAGGTGCTATGGATTCAAAATCAAATTCTTGATTATGGGTTCAACTTTATGAACACCAAAATTTACATTGATAATGAGAGTACAATCTGTATTGTGAAAAATCTAATATTTTACTCTAAAACCAAGCACATAGAGATTAGGCACCATTTCATCAGAGATTCTTATAAGAAGAAGTTGATTCAAGTGATCAAGATTCACACAGACCATAATGTTGCAGATCTTCTCACAAAGGCATTTGATGTTAGCAGGTTTAACTTTCTGATTGCTAGCATTGGATTACTTAATCTCTGAAGTATTATTTGAGGGGTGGTTAATTAAGATTAGATAAAAGGGAATGTAACATTATGCAAAAGTAGGTGAAGGGTCAGGACAACCTACTGATCCCCAACACACATCCACATTTGCTCAACTCTCTAATGAAGAACCAATAACTATTTTATCATCATCTCAACTCAAAAAGACCTACAAAACTAGGAAAGCCAAAAGGACCACTAAGATATCTTAGTCTAGTGAACCTATTCACCTTGTTGTAGATGAGACTGTCTATAAGGAGTGGGAAGACAGAATGGAAAGGGCTGCCACTACTGCTTCTAGCTTAGAAGCAGAGCAGGACAGTGGTAACATAAATAGGACCCAATCCATGGCAACACTTAATGAATCTCTTCCTTAGGGAACTGATTCAGGTAGTGGTCCCACGTGCCAAGATAGCATATTGGGGGGTGCAGAAGCTCAAATTAGGTTTGAGGCTATGTTGGATCAATTTACTAAATAGATCTTAACCTTCAGCTTACAAAGAGTTTGCTCCTTTAGATAATTCTAAAGCAATAATAATGAAACACTGAGTAAACACTCTAAATAAAAGATAGTATTGCCTTGTTGTTTAATGGATGACTTTAGTAAGGTTTAGTTGGGTTTTTTTTTGGCCTCTAAGGATGTGACTTGTGGAATCCTTAAAACTTTTTATCAGGCATAGTAATATCAAATAAAATCATAAGGATTAAAATAGCAGGTTTGACAATGTAAACTGAGTTTTAAGAAGATAGTGAATGAATCTGTTCTGTGAGATGAAAGGAATCAAAGAAGAATTTAGTGTTGCTAGACTCCACAACAAATAGAATAGTGAATAAGAAAGAATAAAATACATTAATGAGGCAGATAGGTCTATGATTAGCAGATTCACTAATTACCTACCAACATTTTGGACTGAAGTCAATTAATATGCTTGCTATGATTCAAGAATAGGAGTTTTGATAATTAATGCCTATAACAGACACCTTATGAATTTTAATGGTAGATCACCAAATCTAGACTTCATGAGACCTTTTGGGTGTCCTGTTACTATCTTGAATACCTTAGATCATCTAGTCAAGTTTGAAGGGAAGGGTGATGAGGGGTTCTTGGTTGGATACTCTGTAAATAGTAAGGAATTTAGGGTATTTAACACTAGAACTAAGAAAGTTGAAGAGAACCTGCATATTAAATTTCTTGTAAATAAACCTAATGTTGCAGGAAGTGGTCCAGAATGGCTCTTTGATATTGATTCACTAACAAAATCTATAAATTATGAGCCAGGTTCTGCAGGAAATCAAACTAATAATGATGCAGGTATATAGACAAATGTTAATGTAGTGCAAACTGGACAGGAGAAAGCATCTAATCATGAATATATTCTGCTACCATTTTTAACTTCTGATTCTTAAGGTCCAAAGAGCTCAGTGATGATTGGAGGTTGTGTGATTGAGGCTGGAAAGAAGTATGATGTTTAGTTCTAGCAAAGAATGTGATAAAAAATGTCATGAGAAAGATGTTAGAGATCAAGAAAAATCTCTTAGAAAACAATTTGATTAAGAAACTGAAATATTGGTTGGTCAAGGAGAGGCTTCTATCACTAACAACACTACCATACTTAATACTATTAGTCCATCTGTTAGTGTTGCTAGGCAATGTTTTGACAATAATGATCTTCTAACTGATCCTCTTGTGCCTGATTTAGAGGATTATACTGGTATCTTTAGAGGTGCATATGATGATGAAGATGTGGGTGCAGAGGCTGACCTCAACAATTTGGAAACCACCATGAATGTCAGTCCTATTCCCACAACTAGAATTCACAAGGATCATCCTAAAGACCAGATTATTGGAGACATAAATTCAGCTATTCAAACAAGGAGAATGATCAATTTTCTAAAGAAAATGCTATGGTCAGCTACATTAGCAAGTAGAGAAGAACAAATCATAAAGATTATCAGAACTGCTTGTTTGTTTGTTTTCTCTCTCAAATAGAACCCAAAAAGGTGATCCAAGCTTTGACAGATCCAAGCTGGATAGAAGCAATGCAAGAGGAGCTTCTGCAATTTAAACTTCAAAAGGTTTGGACTCTGGTGGATCTTCCTAAAGGCAAGAGAGCTATTGGAACTAAGTGGGTATATAGAAACAAGAAAGATGAGAGAGGAATTATAGTAAGAAACAAGGCAAGACTGGTTGCACAAGGTTATACCCAAGAGGAAGGAATTGATTATGATGAGGTTTTTGCTCATGTTGCTAGGATTGAAGCAATCAGGTTATTTTTGTCCTATGCATCATTTATGGGGTTTATTGTGTAATCAGGATGGATGTGAAGAGTGCCTTTTTTATCATGGTACATATTGAAGAGGAGGTGTATGTGTGCACTCTGGTTTGAAGATCCTCGTTCCTAATAAGGTTTATAAGGTGGGAAATAGCTTTATATGGTCTACAACAAGCTCTAGATCCTGGTATGAGGACTTTGGGTCTACCTACTTATTGAAAATGGATTCTAGATGAGGGCATAAGATAAGACTTAGTTTCATCTAAAGAATGACAAAGGTGATATCTTGTTAGTACTGGTGTATGTTGATGATATCATATTTGGGTCTACAAAGAAGTCTTTATGTGATGAGTTTAAGCAGATGATGCATAAGAAATTCCAGATGAGTTCTATGAGGGAGCTCACTTTCTTCTTAGGGTTACAAGTACAACAGAAGAAGGATGGAATCTTCGTTAGCCAAGATAAATATGTGGTTGATATATTGAAAAAGTTTGATTTTATCACTGTGAAGACAGCAAGCACTCCTATGGAACCTAACAAGGCATTGGTCAAGGATGAAGAAGCTAATAGTGTGGATGTTCATTTATACAGATCAATGATTAGATCAATGATTGTAACCTAACAGCTTTAGACCAGATTAACTTATGTTGCTTTGTGCTGTGAAGTTCCAAGTTACACCTTAATACACTCACATCTTCATGCTTGTGAAGAGGATCTTTAGGTACTTGAAAGGTCAACCTAAATTGCGCCGCCATGTCCCCGCCTTTCCCTAGAGATTCACCATTTTTTATCGGAAGCCTTTCTGATAGTGATTATGCTGGAGTTGTATTGACATGAAAATCCACATCCCGCGAGGTTGTCAATTTCTTAGAAAGAGGTTGATTTCATGGCAATGTAAGAAGCAAACTATGGTAGCCAATTCTACTACTGTGAAGTTGAGGTACCTGTGCCCCGCGATTGTGTACTTATTGTTGTGGACAGGTGTTATGGATCCAATCATCAAATGATGATTATGGTTCAATTTCATTGAACACCAAGCATTTAACCATTGATAATGAAAGCCACCATAGTATTGTGAATAATCTAGTGTTTCATTCTAAAATCTATGCACATTGTGATTAACGGCAACCCACTTCATTTGAGATTTTATGAGAAGAAGTTGATTCAAGTGATCAAGATTCACACAGACCACAATGTTGCAGATCTTTACAATAGGCTTTTGATGTTAGCAGGTTTAACTTTTTGATTGCTAGCATTGGATTACTTAATCTCTGAAGTATTGTTTGAGGGGAGGTTTATTTGTTTAGATAACAGTTTTTAACTTTTATTCATGGGTTATGCATAAATATGGATCCTCGTGAATTTTCACATGTTTAATCTAGTAATTTCTAGTGTTGCTTGTTTTGGGGGGGCATGAATAGAGGCATGTTGTTGTATAGTTATTGGAGAAAAAGTTAATACTGTTAGTCTAATTTTAGTGTTGCTCTGTATATGTGTATTGGCATAGCTGATAATACACATAGAAGCTTTGTTTGAGGGAAGGCTATATGGAACTATGTGTATAAGTGCAGCGGATTATACATCATCGGATGTTAGAATGGAGAGCAAGATCTGCCAAGTGATGAAAAATAGGTTATTTCTGTACTGATTACTTAGTATGCTAAGCTTAAAGTTAATATGTCAGTTATTTTGGCAATATGCAAGATTTTTTTGGATTATGTTTTTTGTTTTTAGAACTAACATTTTGCGGATTAGAGCTTAAAGGTTATTTGATTAATAATGGATATGCTGATTTGGTAAGAATGCTGGTGACTTTGTTAATATTGCATGATTTTCTCACATTTGTTTTCACCACATTATCAATCGATGGTCATCAAATTCACCCATGTTAACAGGACAAAGAAATAATTGGCTTATCCAGGGCAAACGGCGACTGGTAAAGAATTCTCAAATCCGTTAATGGCTGGTAGTTTGCCAAAAACTATAAGTGCGAAAGTTAGTACTGCTAGTACAAACTTAGTACTACTAGCCTAACTTAGTGTGATAACTGGTATCCTAAAGTTCAGTTCACTTAAATACTATTCAGGGGTAATTTTTGACAAATTAACGGCTACTTTCCTCTTAAGTTTTCTTTAGTGCTTATATAAGCCTATTAATCAAACAATATCTTTCACAAATACCAATTGCTCATAATTCATCAAACCCTAATCGATTTTCACATCGATAAAATTCAATTATTCATGGCTGATCTTGCTTTTGTAAACCAACACAGCATGGTCGCGTATTTGGAAAAGAGTGATGAGAATGCAGAATTTCATCAGATAGTGGACTTCCTCTCTATATGTTCGATCAATTATGCTCTCACTGTAAGTCCCACTATCTATGCTTATTATATTGAACAGATTTGGAATACTGCCACTTCCAAAACAGTCAATTCAGTGAAGTAAATACATGCCATAGTTGATGGCAAGGCAGTAGTGATAACAGAATCATCAGTGAGGAATGATCTTCTCTTTGATGATGAGGATGGTATTACTTGCCTCACAAATGATGAAATTTTTGAAAACCTTGCATTGATGGGGTATGAACAGCTTTTAACAAAACTCACTTTTCAAAAAGGTTCATTCTCTCCACAATGGAAATTCCTGATACATACCATCCTTCATTGTATAAGTTCAAAATCAATTGGCTGGAATGAGTTTTCAACCAATTTGGCTTCAGCAGTTATATGTTTAGCAAAGGGTCAAAATTTAATTTTTCTAATTGATTTTGATGGTATGTAAGAACTTGGGATCCAAGAAAGTTTTTAATGAATCCAAGGTTTTTACAACTCTTTTTGAATAACTGATTAAAGATTTACCAGAATCTTTTAATGAGATTATGAAACACCAAGCCATACTAAAAGGGTTTTTCTCAAACTAGGCAGGCAAAGTAAGTAAAAGTTTTTCAAGAAAGTTACTCCACTTTTTTGATCTATGTTGGTTGGCAACAACAAGCACCTGAGGTTGAAAGTTCAGGTAACCCACATGGAACTCACAACCCACTCCCTTTCCTCTCAACCAATTGTTTTAGAACTCAAACTGAATATTTAAACTGAAACACCTCTAACAGTTTCCCATGAACCTCAGACTGAATCTTACTTTTGGAAGCAAATACCCCTTCCATCTAATATATCAACGAAACAAGAAAGACACAAAAAACATGAGAGAGCCAAAAAAGGTCCTTAAGTTACCTCAGACTAGTGTTCTTTAGACCTTTAGAGCAGACTGAGGTTGTTATAAGGAGGGGGTGATAGTGTGGAAAGGTGCTTAACTATGATGCCCGCTTAGTGCAGACCAGGACAGTGATACCATATTAGGACCCAAACCCAAGCATGCTATATGTTGACATTCCTTAGGGAATGGATACAGGTGGCTAGTCCCATGGCAGTCATGAAACCATAGGGTGCTCCTGCTCAGACTGGTTGATCGAGTGCTAAAACAGCCCAATGAACCCTCTCCCAAAAGGTCACATTCTGGAAGGTGAGGACGGGCTGGTTGAGAACATACTTTTGAACTGATAGATATTGACACCTACAACCCTATGATTCACCTTCACAAAGAGGTTACATCATGGAAGTGATGAGGGTAGAATTGAAATTGGATAGAATTTATGGTATGTGTACAGTAAAATTGTCAAAATAGGTTGCTTGACTTGGAGAAGAGAAGGATGCTCAAGCTGTGAAGATCCTCAAACTAAAGAAAAGATTCAAGAAATTAGAAAGACAAGAGGGAAGTCAAGATCTCTACCCAAAAAAGAGGATTAATACAAGCAGGTGAGTCTTCTGATGATGATTTGGATGAGTAGTGATCGCATCCAAACTATGTGAGGACAGTGACAAGACAAAGCCAAATGTTTAAAGATAGTGATTGTTAACGCCTAAAATTATGATGTTTTCTATGGCGTTATTTATAGTATATTTGTTCATTTCTCGTGTGATCTTTGATACTTAATTAAGTTAAATTGCTTATAGGTTCACTTGAAGACTCTAAAGACCCAAGCTCAAGAATCTATACACTTTGAGAGGCAAATACAAGAAAAGAAAGATTTCTAGCCAAAATTCAAGAAGTCCGCCGCACTTGTTACATTGTGCGCCGCACTTTCCTCTGAAGTTCAAACACCGCCGCACTTACAACATTGATGCGCTGAATTTTCCCAAAGATTGAAGGGAATTAAAGTAGTCTATTAATGCACACTGTAATTATTAACTCCTCAAAACCGTCGCAACTTCCCATTAAAAGTCATTATATTGCTATAGCATTAACTCACCAAAGTCCGAGCACCTTATTGTAAGTGCTGCACTTTTTTACATATTTTGCCTATAAATTAAGACAAAATTTCTCAAACAATTCATTCCTCTCACACCCATTTCCCACTACCTATCTCATTCTACACACACATATCCTTCCCCTTTCACCAAAACACCAAGAAATACCTTTTCCCTTGAAGAAAAAGATCTAACGATCAAGAACGAAGAAGTTTTCTTACCTTGTTATTGAAATAATGGAAATTTATGTAATGAGTACTTTTGTTATGAACTCCTTAGCCATGAGAGCTAAATTATCATGACTACTAGGAGAAGTTAACGTAATGAATAAGTATGTGTGTGGTATGATCTTGACCGCTTTAATCCTAAGCTTATGTTGCAACCCTGTTATATCCCATCTTATCTATTTTTGATTATCAACTTAGATTATATAATCATATCGGTATAGGTCGAAAGACCCATTATGATTTATGTGGTTTTAAAGCTTTGTCTATGGTCTTTAACGTCTGTGCGAGTCAAAACAACAAATCCACCTTTCGTAAATTGATAAAACAAAATTAAACTTTGATATAACAGTACTGGATTTATTTGAGTGACACATTTGGTCTGGTTAACTAAATATAATTCTTAAGTTAACAAGTTGATTTGTAAAAACGTTTTCTGACGAGAAATCGTCTTTATAAATTAATGCCCCATCTTCGAGGTCAAATCATTTCCAACACTTATAAGTTATTTTTCAACTATCTGAGTAGTCATAACTTTTATCATTGGTAAAGTAAAAATTATTTTCAAAATTGTTAAAGTCTATTTTCTTTCTGATTATTTGAACATACTCTTATCCCTGTGGACGATGGTCTACCTAAAAAATTATACTGCAATACGTGGGTATACTTTTACCCGTGTGTTTCTCTTATTATTATCGGTATTTTTCAAGTCTTAGAAATTTAAATCTTTGAGAACATCAAAGTTTTTGGCGCCGCTGCTGGGGATTTCTTAGCTGTTCTGTAGTCAAAATCTGGAAAATTTCTTTAACGCCCCCTCTTTTTCAAAAATCGCCGTACAGTTTTCTGGCAAACTGACCCAAACAATTTCTCTCTTGGATGCATACACGTGCTTCCAATTCTGAACTAGTTGAACCATTACTGAACCAGAAACGCTACTTTGAATCGAAGACTCGTTGATGAAAACAGAAGAGTTCCATATGATCAAAGAAATAATCCACCACAAACACCCGGGAGAATTGTCTACCCGCAGTTCTTAACCATCACTACTTACGTCACTTTCTTGATATTCTTTGAAATTACAATCCAATAGATGATGAACCCATGTGGGCTGCTGACCATGTTGTCGCTCCGACACCTGGTTCCGCAATCACTATTCCTGAAACCGCAAACGAATTTGCTATCAAAGGTAACCACTTGACCCTTGTCAAAGGAAACCAATTCGATGGTAGAACCAAAACGATCCTCATAAACACATTTACGAATTCCTGGAATCTGCGATATGTTCAAATACAAAGATATCTTGAGAATGAAGTCGTTTCGCCTAATGATGTTCCCCCTATCCCTTTACTAGGGAAGCAAAAAACATGGTTGGATGAACTCAACGAAGGAACTATCGAAACATGGGATGAACTTCGAACCGCTTTCATTAGCCGTTTCTTTCCCCCAGCTCTTTTCGACCGACTCCTCGGAGAAATCCGAGCTTTCTCTCAACACAAAAACGAATCTCTAACCGACGCTGGCTTCGTATGAAAGAATGTTCCGAAACTGTCATGGTCACAATCTGTCCAAAGGCAACATTATCAAAATCTTCTATCATGGTCTAAGCGAAATAACCCAAGAAGTTCTAAATGTCACAGCTGGTGGTATTTTCCTTTATAAAACACCAAATCAAGCTTATCAGCTTCTCAAAGATAAAGTCTTACTCAAGCTCGACTGGGCTAAAAATCAGAAAACCAAAACATCTCTTAAGAAAACTGTTGCTTTAGCGATGAATTGGTGCCAGTAATTCTAAATTACTGCAAAATTATGTGCCGATTGGATGTTCATGGACCCTTGAAAATGGATGCTATAGGTATATCATCTTCATCTGGTTTTGTTTTTTCATATATTAACTAACAGTACAAAATTATGGCCCGAATGGATGTCATGACCCTGAAAATGGCCCGAATGGATGCCCGAATGGGTGTCATGACCCTATAGGTAATTCTAATACTGACAATTATCGCGATTTGAGTCTCGTCGCGGTAATCACGTTAAAGAACTCAAAAACACGATAATAAAACAAAACCAGATTGAAGATGACTATACCTTTATATCCCAAGAGGAAAAGAAGCCTAAATTCATTCGCAAACTTTTTCGTAAGACTCATTTTTACAATGATTACCATGACCGAGACTCAAATCATGATAATTGGCGTTCAAACGAACGAAGTAGTTTATACCGAGACAAACTATCGATCTGTTCTGATGACAAACCTTATGATTTTCTCAAAAACAATTCAATTGATTTCATGAAATTTAGCAATCGACCAATGCTTTTGTCAAAGAAACATTCATGGATCTCAAGACCCAACTCGAAATCGTAGCCAAAAATCATCAAGCGTCAAATTCAGAATCTTGAAACCAAGTTCGACAGACTTGCTGACAAGCAATCTGGTCGACCTTCTGGATCTCTTCCTAGCAACACTCAACCAAACCCAAAAGGACATAATTCCAAAGCTTACCAACCACCACAATCTCGCAATGAGCATGTGAATGCCGTATTCACAAGAAGTGGTAAATCTTATAACCCACTAGTTAACCTAAATGATCAACAAAATGATTCTGAAACTCCTATCAACTTCGATAGCGATGATGAAGATGAAGAATCTACACCACAACCAAAACTTAAAATCTAAAACCAGCCAAGGAAACTCCATTACCCAAACCATACAAACTAAAAATCCTGTATCCTCAACGTCTAAGGAAAGAAAAAATAGAAGCTCAATACGGAAAATTTCTTGACATGATCCGCGCAGTTCGAATCAATGTGCCTCTTATCGATGTCTTGGCCGGAATGCCTAATTATGGAAAATTTCTCAAAGAACTCCGTGGTTCAGCACTGTTCAAAGGACTTTTCATAATTTTTTCAGATTTTTCTAATTTAGTTTAGTATTTTTAATTAATTTTTTAGATTAAATCTGTTTTTAAATCATAATAAATAAAATAAATGTCAAAAAAAATATAATTCTTTTTTCTAAAATTATTTTTAGTCATTTAGGACTTTTAAAAATTAAATTTGCATTTATAGGGTTAAAATTTTAGAATTTAGGTTTTTAAAGCACGGGTTTAGGATCACGTTATCGTTTTTAGTTTAAATCTTTAATTGCTTTCGTTTTAGGCTTGCTTTTACTTGTTTTTGCATCTTATTTGTAGAAATATAATTCCAAGTCAAAGATCATTGAATCATTCAAACACGCGATTACGAACTTAAACTCGATTCTCAATTCACGCCTCGTCGGGAAACGACCCGGGAAGGTTTTGGATTTTGCTTTGGTCAAAATTAAATCTTTTAAAAACCTTACGGAATACTTCCTCACTCTCATTATTTGATATTTTGGTTTTAATTATATATATGTATATTAAGTTATATATATAAGTATAATTAAGTTGAAATCTGTCATGTAAACTTTAAAACTATGAACAAACTTTTGAGGGGAAACCTTGTTAGAGGTTTGCCTTCAAAGCTTTTTGAAAATGACCATACATGTGTTGCTTGTCAGAAGGGAAAGCAGCACAAAGCCTCCTGTAAGACCAAGCTTGTGAGCTCTGTCAGCCAGCCTTTACAAATGTTGCATATAGATTTGTTTGGTCCAACATTTGTAAAGAGTCTAAATAAAAAGATGTATTGCCTTGTTGTCACTGATGACTTTAGTAGGTTTAGTTGGGTTTTCTTTTTGGCCTCTAAGGATGAGACTAGTGGAATCTTTAAAACTTTTATCACAAGCATAGAAAACAAAATAAATCATAAGGTTAAAGTTATCAGGTGTGACAATAGAACTGAGTTTAAGAATAGTGAAATGAATCAGTCTGTTGATGAAAACGAATCAGAGAGATTTAGTGTTGCTTTGGTCTCCACAACAAATGGAGTAGCTGAAAGGATGAAGAGAAACACTAATAGAGGCATCTAGGGATATGCTAGCAGATTTCAACTTCATTACCTACTAGATTTTGGGTCTGAAGACTTAATATGCTTGCTATGTTTAGAATTGAGTTTTGATAATCAAAAGCCTCATATCAAGACACCTTATGAACTTTTATTGGTAGATAGTATGACCAATCTAGACTTTCTTGAGACCCTTTGGGTGTCCTGTTACTATCTTGATACCTTAGATCATCGAGGCTAAGTTTGAAGAGAAGCCTTATGAGGGGTTTTGGTTGATCTCTGTAAATAGTAAGGCATTTAGGGTATTTAACACTAGAAACAAGAAAGTTGAAAAGAAGCTACATATTAAATTTCTTGAAAATAAACATAATGTTGCAGAAAGTGGTCCAGAATGGCTCTTTGATATTGATTCACTGACAAAATCTATGATTTATGAGCCAGTTTCTGCAGGAAATCAAACTAATGATGATGCAGGTATAGAGACAAACGTTAATGCAATGAAGACTGGACAGGAGAAAGCATTTAATCATGAATATATTCTGCTACCATTTTTGACTTATAATTCTCAAGGTCCAAAGAGCTCAGATGATGAGTTTGTTGATGATGCTGGAAAGAAGAATGATGCTCAGTATCCAGCAAAATATGGTGATAAAAATAGTCATAAGAAAGATGTTAAAGATCAAGAAGAAGCTCTTAGAAAACAATTTGATCAAGAAACTAAAAGATTGGTTAGTCAAGGAGAGGCTTCTATCACTAACAGCACTAATAGACTTAATACTGTTAGTCCATCTGTTAGTGCTGCTGGGCAAAGTTTTGACAATAATGATCTTCCAACTGATCCTCTTATGTTTGATTTGGAGAATTCTACTGGTATCTTTAGAGGTGCATATGATGATGAAGATGTGGGTGCAGAGGCTGACCTCAACAATTTGGAAACCACCATGAATGTCAGTCCTATTCCCACAACTAGAATTCACAAGGATCATCCTAAAGACCAGATTATTAGAGACATAAATTCAGCTATTCAAACAAGGAGAATGATCAATTTTTCTAAGAATATGCTTAGGTGTTCACTACATAAGAATAGTAGAGAAGGAACAAATCACAAAGATTATTAGACTACCTATTTTCCACGTTTTCTCTCTCAAATAGAGACCAAAACAGGTGATCCAAGCTCTTGACAATATCCAGCTGGATAGAAGCAATGCAACGGAGGAGATCTGACAATTTAACTTCAAAAGTTTTTTTACTCTGGTGGATCTTCTAAATGGCAAGAGAGCTCATTGGAAACTTAATTGGGTATATTGAAACAAGAAAGTGAGAGAGAGAGGAATTGTAGTCAAAAAACATAGGCAAGACTGGTTTGAACAAGGTTATACCCTAAGAGGAAGAATTGATTTATGATGAGGTTTTTGCCTCATGTTGCTAGTTGAAGCAATCGGGATATTTTTGGCTTATGATCATTTATGGGTTTATTGTCTGTACCAGATGGATGTGAAGGTGCTTTTTATATCGGTACTATTGAAGAGGAGGTGTTTGTGTTGTCTCCACCTTCTGTTTGAAGATCACATTTCCATGATAAGGTTTATAAGGTGGAAAAAGCATTTTATATGGTTTAAATCATGCTCTTAGAGCCTGGTATGGACTTGTCTACCTGACTAATTGAAAATGGATTTTAAAAGTGGTTACTATTGATAAGACTTTATTCATCAAGATGGACAAAGGTGATATCTTGTTAGTATAGGTGTATGTTGATGATATTATCTTTGGGTCTACAAAGAAGTATTTATGTGATGAGTTTGAAGGTTTTTATTGCATAAGAGATTTCCAGATAAAGTTCTATGCGGAACTCACTTTCTTCTCTAGGATTGCAAGTACAACAGAAAGGAGGATGGGAATCTCATTTAGCTAAGACAAATATGTGGATGATATATTTGGGAAGATAGTTGATTTAGTCACAGAAAGACAGTAAGCACTCAAATATGACTAATAGGCATCTGGCTTTGGAATGAGAAGTTGAAGAAAGCTGTAGATGTTCATTTATACAGATCAATGATTGGATCATTGATGTACTTAACAGCTTCTAGGCCTGACATAATGTTTGCTGTTTGTGCTTGTGCAAGGTTCCAAGTTACTCCTAAAATGTCACATCTTCATGCTGTGAAGAGGATCTTTAGATACTTGAAAGGTCAACCTAAATTGGGCCTTTGGTATCCTAGAGATTCACCATTTAACTTGGAAGCTTTTTCTGATAGTGATTATGCTGGAGCTAGCCTTGACAGGAAATCCACAACAGGAGGTTGTCAATTTCTTGGCAAGAGGTTGATTTCATGGCAATGTAAGAAGCAGACTATAGTTGCAAATTCTACTACTGAAGCAGAGTATGTTGCTGCTGCTAATTGTTGTGGACAGGTGCTATGGATTCAAAATCAAATGCTTGATTATGGGTTCAACTTCATGAACACCAAGATTTACATTGATAATGAAAGCACCATTTGTATTGTGAAGAATCCAGTGTTTCACTCTAAAACCAAGCACATAGAGATTAGACACCATTTCATCAGAGATTCTTATGAGAAGAGGTTAATTCAGGTGATCAAGATTCACACAGACCATAATGTTGCAGATCTTCTCACAAAGGCTTTTGATGTTAGCAGGTTTAACTTTTTGGTTGCAAGCATTGGTATGCTTAATCCTTAGAGCATGGATTAAGGGGAGGTTAGTTGTGTATAGGTACAAAGGCTTATACACATATGATGTTTGAGTTGGTATTGAAAAGTAAATATGATGCCAAGTTATTTAATACTGCTGGGCTTAGTTAATTCTGTCGGGTGAAACTTTGTACTGCTAGTACAAATGTTACTGCTGCTAGGCTCAGTTAGTGTTGCTGTATATGTGAATTGGTGCAGCTGATAATACACATAGAAGCTTTGTTTAAAGGAAGGCTATATGGAACTATGTGTATAAGTACAGTGGATTATACATCATGGATGCTTAGAATAGAGTGCAAGAGCTGCCAAGTGATGAAAATAGGTTAATTCTAGTAACTGATACTTAGTACTGCTAAGCTTAAAAGTTAATACTGTCAGTTATTATGAGCAATATGTAAGATGTTTTAGATTGTGTTTCTTTGTGTTTGGAACTAACATTTTGCAGGATTAGAGCTTAAAGGTTATTTGATTAATAATGGATATGCTGATTTGGTGTGAATGCTGGTGACTTTGTTAATACTGATGATGTTTCACATGTTGGTTTTCACCACATAACAAATGGTCATCAATTCACCATGTCTAACAGACAACAAAGAATTGGCTATTCCAAGGCAAACAACGACTGGTAAAGAATTCTCAAATCCGTTAATGGCTGGTAGTTTGCCAAAAACTATAAGTGCGAAAGTTAGTACTGCTAGTACAAACTTAGTACTGCTAGCCTAACTTTGTGCTGCTAAAGTTACCATTACTAAATACTGTTCAGGGGTAATTTTTGACAAATTAACAGCTACTTTCATCTTAAGTTTCTTTCAGTGCCTATATAAGCCTATTAATCAAACAATATATTTTACAAATACCAATTGCTCATAATTTATCAAACCCTAATTGATTTTCACACTGACAAATTCAATTATTCATGGCTGATCTTGCTTTTGTAAACCAACATAACATGGTCGCGTATTTGGAAAAGAGTGATGAGAATGCAGAATTTCATCAGATAGTGGACTTCCTCTCTACATGTTCGATCAACTATGCTCTCATTGTATGTCCCACTATATATGCTTCTTATATTGAACAGTTTTGGAATATTGCCACTTCCAAAACAGTTAATTCAGTGAAGCAAATGCATGCCATTGTTGATGGCAAGGCAGTAGTAATATCAAAATCATTAATGAGGAATGATCTTCTCTTTGATGATGAGGATGGTATTACTTGCCTCACAAATGATGATATTTTTGAAAACCTTGCATTGATGGGGTATGAACAACTTTCAACAAAACTTACTTTTCAAAAAGGTTCATTCTCTCCACAATGGAAATTTCTAATACATGCCATCCTTCATTGTATAAGTTCAAAATCAACTGCCTGGAATGAGTTTTCAACTAATTTGGCTTAAACAGTTATATGTTTGGCAAAGGGTCAAAATTTTAATTTTTCTAAATTGATTTTTGATGGTATGTTAAGGAACTTGGATTCAAAGAAGTTTTTAATGTATCCAAGGTTTTTACAACTCTATTTGAATAACCAGCTTAAAGATTTACCAGAACCTTTTAATGATACTTATGACACACCAAGCCATACTAAAAAGGTTTTCTTAAATATGGCAAGGAAAAGTAAAGGTTTTTCAGGAAAAGTTACTCCACCTTTTGAGTCCATGTTGGTGCAAAACTAAGCACCTGAGGGTGAAGGTTCAGCAATACCCCCTGAACCCCAACCCACACCCTCTATCTCACAACCAAATGTTTCAGAACCTCAAACAACACCACTTTAAACTGAAACACCTCCAACAGTTTCCCATGAACCTCAAACTGAAGTTCACATTGAGCAAATACTCCCATTACCATCTACATATCATAGAAAACACATAAAGACTCAAAAACATAAGAGAGCCAAAAAGGTCACTGAATTACCTCAGACTAGTGTGCCTCTAGACCTTGGAGCTGATGAGGCTATCCATAAGGAGGGGGTGATAGTGTGGAAAGGGTTATCAGTACTGATGTTAGCTTAGTTGCAGCACAAGATAGTGATAACATTATTAGGACCCAGACCATGGGAATGCCTAATGTTGACATTCCTCAGGGAATGGATACAAGTGGCAGTCCCAGGCGCCAAGAAACCATAGGGGGTTATCTTGCTCAGACTAGGTTTGAGAGAGTGCTTGAAAAGCCCAATGAACCACCTCTCCTAGAAGGTCACACATCTGGAAGTGGGGAGGGCAGCATGGAACATACTTTTGAATTGATGGACACTGTACCACCTACACCTCATGATTCACCTCTCACAGGAGGTTACACACCTGGAAGTGATGAGGGTAGGCTAAAACTGAAAGAATTAATGGCTATGTGTACAAAATTGTCAAAACAGGTGCTTGACTTGGAGAAAGAGAAGGATGCACAAGCTGTGGAGATCCTCAAACTAAAGCAAAGAGTCAAGAAATTAGAAAGAAAGAGGAAGTCAAGCATCTCACACCCAAGAAGGAGGATATACAGGCAGGTTGAGTCTTCTGATGATGATTTGGATGAGGAGGATGCATCCAAACAGGGGAGGACAAGTGACAAGACGAAGCCAATGTTTAAAGATAGTGATTTTGATGATCTTGATGATCTGGTGGATGAAGGAATGGCTTTTGTTCAAGAGAAAGATGCAGAGAACCAAGGAGTTAGTACTGCTGGTGAGGGAGTTAGTACTGCTGCACCAAGGACTCCTCCTACTACAACAACAGTCTTTGATGATGAGGATGTTACTATGGCTATGGCTCAGACTTTGATAAAGATGAAGGAAGAGAAAGCTAAGGCAAAAGGAGTTGCTATTAAAGATGTAGAAGACTCTTTTAGACCTATCAGATCATTAACTACACTTCAACATCTTCTAACTATTGATCCAAAAGATAAAGGTAACGGAGTACTAGTTGAAGAAGAACCTGAGAAACCAGAGAAAGTAAAAAGAAGGGATCAAGGGTTAGCTCAAATTGAAAGTGATGTAGAGTTAGCTCAAAGATTACATGAGGAAGAGTTAGCAGAGTTGCACAGAGTACAAAAAGAAAAACAAAAGCAAGAAGAGGCTACTAATGCTGCTTTGGCTGAAGAGTTTGATGAAATTCAAGCCAGAATGGATGTTGATCATGAACTAGCTGTAAGATTGACACATGAAGAGCAAGAAAAATACACAATTGAAGAAAGGGCCACATTGTTAGCAGAATACTTTGAAAGAAGAAATAAACAATTGGCAGCAGAAAGAGTAGAGGCAATAAGGAACAAACCACCTATTAGAGCTCAAGTCAGGAACAAGATGATTACTTATCTCAAACATATGGGTAAGTACACTCATCAACAACTGAAGCATAAGACTTTAGAAGAACTTCAGAAGCTATACCAAAAGGAGCAGAAGTGGATTAATAACTTTAAGCCTATGGATTCTGAAGAAAATGGTAGAAATACAAAGAAAGCTGGCAAAAGGATAAAGAGAATTGCAGATTTAACTAGTAAGAAAAAGTTAGCTAAGAAATCTAAGGTGATAAAAGAACAAGAATATGCAGAAAGTAATGAAGAAGCAGCAGCAGACTATGAGCAAGAAAAGGAAGAGTTGAGAATATGGTTAGCAGTTGTTCTAGATGAAGATGAGACAGTGGATCCAGAGATTTTATCTGTTAAGTATCCTATAGTTGGTTGGGAATCTTAGAACTTAGGAAGTGTTGATATGGAGGATATTCATGTTTATAAGATAATTAGAGCAGATAGGAATACTAGTTATCATAAAACATTCTCTAGTATGCTGAGGAGATTTGATAGACAAGACTTAATGGATTTGCACAGATTGGTGATGAAAAGGTATGAAGACAATACTCCAGAAGGTTATAATTTGTTGCTTTGGGGAGATCTCAAGGTAATGTTTGAACCAAATGCTGAAGATGAAATTTGGAGTAATCAACAGGATTGGACTCTGATTAGCTGGAAACTGTATGAAAATTGTAGAGTTCACTCATTGCTGATGGATGGTACTTTGACATGCTTCAACATGTTAGTAGAGAAAAGATATCCTCTCATCAAAGAAATGTTGAAGAAAATGTTGAACTAGAAGCTAAAAGCTGAAGCTGAGAGTACAATGGCATTTGAGCTTCTCAAGTTTATCAAGTCACATGTAGAAGAATGAAGAAGTGTTTGGATACATCCTCCTAGTGTTCAAGATGTTGATAATGAAGAAACTTGATGATTAACGAAGTGAATATCAAGTTTAGGGGAGGATTGTTGGGAATTATGGACTTTTACAACATAGTGTTGCTGATTCAACTTGATACTGCTGGTGATGGTTAGTGCTACTAATGAAGATTTGTGAAAACAGTCTAAGTTGTTAGTACTATTAGTTATATTAGTTAGTACTGCCAGTATAGTTAATATTGTTAGTTAATAGTTAGTGCTGCTAGTCTTATATAGTTAGTACTGCTATTATGATATGCATGAGTTAAATTAGGAATAGATATGCATTATCATTATACGCATTTTGTATGCCCATTAGGGTTTCCTTGGTATATAAAAGGAACCCTAAGGCATAGATCACATAATATCAGTCTTTCATAGTATTCATAGCTTCAAGGTTGTAAACCCTAACACTGTCAAAGAGTGTTCGTATTAATATATTAGAGCTTATTGTTTTTGGTTGTATTTCTATGTGTTAAACATTCATTACTGTTATTCTTCTTAGTGGTATAAACTAGATTCCGCATAGTTTATATCATACACTCAAAGTTTCAGTCTTAGTACCTTTGGATTTATCCAAGGATACTAAACCTTACATCAAGCTAAGGAGTTTAAGATCTGTTCATTGGGATCAACAAGTTGTCTTGATTCCTGTTCCTGCTATCTTGGTTCCTAGGTCCTCTGCATTCCTTTGCAAAGTGTCTCATCTTGTGGTAGTTGAAACACTCCACTTTGGACTTGTCATATCCAGTTGTGTCACTCCTATTGATAGTGATCTTTCTACCAATTTTTTGGAAAAACCTTCTTGTCCTCATGCTCAGCAATGCTAACTGCCACTTCAAATCCATCTCTTCTATTTCATCTTCATGGATTTCTTTAAGGTCCTAATATACAAGTTGAGACCCGTTTGGTTGACTAGACAAAAATGCATAAACAATGTCATCACTTAAGTTAGCAGTACTAACTTAAGTACTTGCAGTGCTAACTTGAGTGCTAGCAGGGCTAACTTGAGTGCTAGCAGGGCTAACTTGAGTGTTAGTAGTATTAACTCCATAAGCAGTATTAACTTCATTAGTACTGCTAGGGGATGACTGAAAAGCCATATTCCGAGAACTTGAGCTTGAGCTTGAGCTTGTAGTTCCTTTAACCTCTTGTTTAACGATCTTGAAATTGTTGTTGAGATCATTAAAGCTTATTGTGTCTAGATTAGGTTTATTCCTCCAAACCACAACATGAGTATTCCACACAGAAGGCAGACTTCTCAAAAATTTCAAATTGAGATCTTCTTGTGAAATATTTTCACCCAAGATAGCTAGTTGACTTACAATCTTCTGAAGCCTGTTAAAAATAGAGTCAAGAGACTCTGTTCTTGGAGCACTAAAGTTCTCATACATTTGCTTTAGAAGATTCTTCTGAGTCTTCTTTGTGGCTTCATTACTACCAAATCTTGTTTGTATAGTAGCAAAAAAAGTCTGAGCATCCTTGTACTGATTGAAAGTCATTAGATGTTCATTAGGAAGTGCCATTAGTAACATACTTCTTGCCTTTACATCATTCTTCTTTTGAACCTTTTCTTTAGTAGTGACAAGACCTGGTATTAGTGAAGTTGAGGAACCATCAACATTTGTTGTTGTTTGAGGTACTAGTTTGAACGAGTTTCCATTCTTAATGACATCCTATAGAACATAGTCTTGTACTTGAAAGTATTGCTTAATCCTTAGCCTCCACATATCATATTCACCTTGTTTGAGAATGGGAAACTTTGTAGTAGTAGTGGTTTGAGCAGTTTCTAGTTCCATCTCTTCTTTGTGAATGAAGGGTTCTTCTTGTTAGTTTCTTCTAGATCAAAGTTTCAAAAAACAAGCTCTGATACCACTTGTTGATCCCAACTTAAGATCGATTCCTTAGCTTATAAAGGTTAAGTTACTTTGGATAGATCCAAAACAACTATGGTAGAAACTTTGTGAATGCTAAAGAGTATGCGGAATCTACTCTTTAATACTTAGAAGAATATTAATTAAACAGTAAACTATATAAACAATGATATTACTGAAAAGCTCTAATATTATTATTATCAATAATACGAGTACTCTGTGTGGTACTAGGGTTTACAACCTTGAAGCTATATATCAAAAACGTATGAATGTGTGTTAATAACCATAACCTAGGATCTCCTTTTATACACCAAGGAGTCCTTTACAAGATAACTACAAATCTTCTATAATTCTAATAGGTAACTGCAAATCTTCTAACTTAATAAGATATACATATATTTTACAAAAATAACTCATACTTATCTCATAAGTAATCTTGATAAACAATCTCCATCTTAATCCTTTCTCTTGTCTTTATCCTTCTAACAGTAGAAACTCTTCTAACAGCTATAATCTTTCAGCAGTTGTAAGCAGCAACATTAAATTTTATACCAGCAGCACTAACTGTGTACAAGCAGTAGTAACTACTTAGAATATTTTCTTCATTCTTCATCAGCAGTACTAAGTTACACTAGCAGTACTAACTTTATGCTAACAGTTGTAACTTTACTCAACCAGTACTAACATATACTAGCAGTACTAAGTTACACTAACAGTAGTGACTTGTATACTAGCAGTATTAACCACTTAGTAGTATTGCTTCAGAGTCTCTGAGCAGTCTTAACTTCCATTAGCAGTAGTAATATATACTAGCAGTAGTGGTGTAGAAAAGTTTTATACACGTAAAATATATATAAAATATAACCTTAAGAGAGTAATTAAGAAAATTACCAAGTTACCCTTGATAAAATTCACTCTCAAAAATATATAATATAATATATAGAATACGTATATTAAACCGGGTAAGTATGATCACCCGGGTCGTTTCCCCAACGACCAGTGAAATTGAAACCACGTTTTAATTCGGATTCTGATTTGAATAAGCAAATGGATGATTTGAATATCTAAAGCAACAATTAAAATGGACAATAAAAAAAAATTAAACAATTAGACTAATACGGGAAACAATTAAAACACGACAAATAAACAAGTAAACAAATTTTAATCCCTAAAAATGTAAACTAAATTTATAAACCTAAGATTGGACAAAAGAAAATTTTAGGAAAAAGAAAAACATTTTTTCTTTCACTTTTTGGATTAAAAGATATAATTTTTCTAAGATTTAAACTACTTAAAAACTAAAATAATAATAAAACTCTTAAAAATAAAATCCTAAAAATCTTATAAAAATTATACTAAATAAAGAAAGTGTGCAGAAATTTTATAAAAATAAAAGCCCTAATTTTTACTTTTTGCTTAAAGTCTAATTAAACTAATTAAAACCTAACCCTAATTATTAATTAAAACTTAATAAACTAATTAAAAACTAACTTAGGGACTAACTGTGAAAAATGACTAAGGGACTAACGGGCATAAAATCATTGAACGGGGCAAGGATTAACTGAAAAACAACTAAAAAGAAAATTAAAGGTTTGGTCCCCAGAGGACTTACACCCGTCAAACAAACTTAAGTCTTAATTTTAAGCTTAATTTCTAAAGTGCTTTCACTAAAAACTTAAAAGGCAAAGTTGTAAAGGAAGCTACGGGAGATCAACTTCTAATAAAGCTAATTGATTTTTTTATTTTTCGTTGAACTCAAGATAAGCTCTAAACAGAGCTTCTCACATAAGTGATAAAGAAATGGGGTTTGGGCTATGTTTTACCAAAAACAACTATAAAAGTTCTCAAATTAAGCGTAATGTGAAAGGAAAAGAGTTCTGGGGAGCTTATGAATTGCTTTACTATGAATGCATAGAACTCTAAGCTAGAAGTTACTTTTTAAACAACTAAAATTGAGCATGAACTAAGCAAACTCAGAAAATAAGCAAGATAGCACAAAATCCAAATGAGCTTAAAAGCTTAAAAAGCTAAACTAGACTCTTAAACTTTAAGGACTTATTAAACTACTTATAATCTATCTAATTAAGCTAGAAAATCTAGACCCATAAGCTAAATTAACAAATTAAAACCTTAAAATTCCTAAGTACTATTTTTTGGTTTTTTTAACTTTTTGACAGCAAAAATAAGCTATGTAAATAAGCTAGAAAATGTAATCTAAGACTTATTCTATATTAAGCTATAACTAGACTTAGCCCTACTTGAATTTAGGATCCTAAATCCTATTCTTACTTAACTAAAAATTAAGCCAAAGGTGGCAGTACTAACTTGTGAAAGCAGTACTAACTTTTTAGTTAGTACTGGTAGTGTAAATATCAGCAGTACTAACTTTTTGTTAGTACTGGTGCCCTTTGCACAAATGTAAACCAAGAGTGTAGGTTTCCTAAGGGAAATCCTGCACTAAAACACACTCAATTAGAGTGTATAAACAAAGTCCAAGCAAGATCTAAGCCTTGGAGGGCTTAGATCAGAATTTTCACAAGTAAAATCAAAGGGAAAATTCCCCTGGTGCACAGGCGAGCTTATTAAGCCATAAAATCATTAATAGCTTAAACTAAAACCTTAAATCTACTCAAAACCTTATCAATTATGACAATCAAACTATCCAAAAAGGAATCACAAACTGCTGTTGACTTTTAGATGGCAAACTAGCTTAAACCAAACACCACTTTAAGACTAAGACATTTATGATTAAGCTACTAAGTTTGAAATCCAGTAAACAAGTGCTTAATACCAGACAATTAACAGATTAAAATTACTTTAATAAGCATGATTTAACAACTAAGTAAGCAATAATCTAAGACTTAAGCTACTTTACTATATTTTTGGTTTTTTAGAGGTTTTTAAGACATTTATATTGAAATCTTTGATTTAAACTAAGAAAATTGAAAACAGATAAACAATAAGTGATTTAGCTAGATAAAAACTCAAATAAGCACTAAATAAGCAAGAGGATAAGCAAATAAGGCAGATCTAAATATAGAAAGCAATGATATCATTATTTAAAGCTAGGAATTAAAGGGATAAATGATAGAGCAACTTACAAACTCCTCTAGCTAACAGAGGACCAATAAAGGCAGCTACAAGCTCCCTTGCTTATTAGATAAGCTAGGGTAAAGTCCTTGGGATCTCTTCCAAGTTAAGACCCCCTTCCAAAAAGCTCATATCCAATAGAATCCATTGTAAATGTAAGTTAAACTGTTTTAATGTTTAGAAAGGATTAAATCTGAATTGATTAAGCTCTATTTTTAGCTTATAGACTGAAAGGGCTTAAAAGGAGCTTATTAACTTATTGAGACAACTTAGCTTATTAAGAGAGTTTATGAAAAAGGAACTTTGAGAGATTAAGAAAAACTGAATTTTCTTATTAAAAAGTTATTGATTACAATACTTGAAAAGGAGATTACAGAATATTTTAAGGAAAATTACATTTAGTAAAATACGGAAAATTTAAGCTTGATTAAATTACTAAAAATAACAGATATAGATGGTGTGTGTGTGAGAAGTGAGGCTCTATTTATAGCCTGCCTTGGATGATTCTAGCCCTCTTGCCCTGCTCTCCAAACTTTCAATCTTGGCCAATCATTTCTTCAATCATTCAAGCATCAATTGTGGCTGTTTGATCAAGTTGTGGACACCTGAAGATTGCCAGCGTGTCATTCCATTGATGTGACGTTTGTGCTTCTTTTATGAGTGTTTTAGTGCAAAAACCCACATAAATTTGTGCTTTTACCATTGTTGACGTGGCCTTTGATTGGGAGAGGTTAAGTAATCCTTTGATAAAGACTGATTTGTCCTTTCATTTGTGTTAGAGAGCTCATGAATTGACCTAAGCACCATTTAATTTGGAAAACCCCTTTGATTTACCGGGGGAGACGGGTGAATAGTAAAAAGGATTGGCGCCCAAATTGTGACAGTTAAAACTGTTATAGCTTTGGCATTTTTACACTTTCAGTCCCTCTCTTTCTTTTCCCTTTTTCAAGTTATAAATAACTTTCGGGATTTGCAAGATTGGTCCTTGTGGCTTCATAAAAGAGAAAATGGTCTTTGTTGACTTTTATTGACCAATGTTTGACTGAGGCTTGACTTTTCGGGCTTCGGCTTTGTACTCTTCTGATTCTCGTATTCGTGCTTGCCCGCTTTTGACTGTTTTCTTATGATTTTTGACTTATCCGCACCTGCACACACAAAACACAAATACACGCATATTTTTGCCATTTTTGGTCTGTTTTGGGTTTAATTGGGTTATTTTAGGCATAAACGGACATGTGTATTTTACACTTATCAAAGGTTTAGGACAAAAAATATTTTCTTGATCACTAATCATGTTTAATGATTTGTTTATCCATACCTTAAGTGATTAATCTTAGAAATGGAATTTTACGATTTGTAATTTATAAACGTTTAATTTTATCATAAATGTTTTTACATTTTGTTATTATCAAAACATCGAGAGGTTGAAAAATATAAATAACGTTTTTAGACATTATTTGTATTAACAATCTCCCTCTTTTTGATGATGACAAAACATAAACTCATTTTGTATCAAATTGGAAGTTTATAAATTATTAATGAGTTAAATTCTATTTATCCCCCTTTTTTGTCGAATCCAAAAAGGTTGATCGTCAAGTTGTAGTAGAGAGAAAGAAGTCGACGATTAAAGACTCCCCCTTGATGTATGCTCCCTTTCGAACTTACGATGCTAAGCTACTTATAATTACACTTATGAATTCCTCTTCCGACATAAATCATATACTAAGGTTGTATGTGTTCAAATTATTTAAAACCATTTAAATCCACATATTAGATAGTTGAAATCCGACCAAGCTTTACACATGGGCCTTTTGGGCAAATATGTTAATCACTTAGAAGAATCACAACTCAAAGCAAACAAAAACTTACTTAGCTAAGACATCGTTGGTTCACTTGTCCCATGAATGACTTTCTTCTCTAGCGATCCCACCGTCATCGGGTAAGTGCTAAGGCTTTTAACACACCTCCGGAGAATACTAACCGAAACGTATGTAATTTTTGTGAAAAAGCTTTGTAGACTTTTGCAAAACCTTAGCTCAGAAGAGTACCTTGTTTTAGATAATGAAACTTTTATCTCGCGCTCGCGCTTTCTTCAGCTCGCGCTTCACGCTTGATTACCTCTCGCTCACTCGTCTCAATTATTAGGTAGGAATGGTATCCACTTTTCTTTCGACGAAACATCGGCCTCGCCTCCGATAAGAGCTCACGTACTTATTATGATATCAACCCTAAATATACAACTCCACCTTTCTTTCGATGTCACATCGGGAGCGAACCGACAATTGCTAATGTACTTATTGCGATGGAGTTTGTATATTAAATATTAACACTTAAGGATTTATAACTTGCATCCTTTTTATTCACCAACTATATTTTATAGATTTTTTTTTTGACATAATATTTTTGCAAATAGTAAAAATTT
This sequence comes from Tanacetum coccineum, assembly GCA_026074375.1. Classification (NCBI taxonomy): domain Eukaryota; kingdom Viridiplantae; phylum Streptophyta; class Magnoliopsida; order Asterales; family Asteraceae; genus Tanacetum; species Tanacetum coccineum. The sequence continues at coordinate 27,562 of BQNB010051049.1, forward strand.
CGTATTCAGAAAACCAAAGTATAAACTTGAACTAAATTTCTTATTTTCCAACGATATTGAAAAAATAGCTTTTCTTGAATATGTTGATTTAGACTTTTATGATAGTAAAACTCTCTAATTTGCAAATAATTAAGAGAACACGTTATTAATTAATCATTTTAGAGCTTCGGGGAGAAAAATCCAAGTTTATTCTTATAAGCCTTTATGTTGTTCCAAATAACTTTGTTTAGCATCCTATTTCGTAAACAACACTTATCATCTCTTATTCTTAAAAAAGATATTTGCAAATACTTAGTCCTATATAAAATCCAACTCGGCATATTTAAAATATACTTGAGATTAGCACAAGTCTTCATTTACTAATGATTTCAAGTCTGCATGTTTAAAGTCTACATGAGACTAGCACAAACTTATCATCATTATATTGTTAGGGAGAAGCTAGTACTTACACGTACGATCGGGTCAAAAGTTACTTCTAATTCTTACCAACGGAAAACATAACATTTTTGTCTTAAATATATATATATATATAATATATATATTATATATATATATATATATTTATTATATATATATATATATATATATATATATATATATATTTTTATATATATGTATTTATATTTACTGATAACAAGGAATAAAAAATTTAATATTTTTGATATTTTTGTGGGAAAAACGGTACGTGTGAACAAAACAATAAGCAAGCAACATCAAATCGATAGATTCCCTTCCCCAAACTAAAACGAAACATTGTCCTCAATGTTTAAAGTCGGGTCTCTACGTAAATCTAAGCCGTTTATGAAGTATGCAAAGATAAACGTTAATCGATAATGATGAAAGGATATGGATCTCCCCAAACTAATTTCACACAAAGGATGAAAAGCTCGAGTAGAACGGGAAACAACACCGGACACGAGAGGCTTCATTGAATTTGTTGGGAGAATCCTGCAAAAATCACAACAAACAAGCAACAAACATCGAGTAATCAGAAGAGTTCATGCCGCTATCAAAAACATACACATTTGATAATAGAAAATAGAAAGGAAATAGAGATGATAAGCATGGGGTGAACTCCCACGAAGCGGCTTGTTTTTGGTCACCGAGTCGCAAGCTCGACTCGATCCCTGAATTTAGTTGTTCTTAGGGAAAGTCTGGAGGTCCGGGATAACCAATGGTGGTGTATCCCCTCCATAGTAGTGCTTAAGACGGTGGCAGTTTGACTTGAAAATTAGAACCAATCGGCATGAGACAACGTGCAGTGCCATAAGGATAAACTTCGGTGATTATGAAAGGTCGGACCCAACGGACTTGAGCTTTCCGGAGAATCTTTATCTGGAGTTGAAAAGAAGACTTGTTCACCAACATTAAAGATTCGGTTCTTTATCTTGGAATCGTGTAGTTTCTTTGTCTTCTCCTTTGTAGATTAGTGATTTCTAGTAAGCTTGATCCGAAGCTCGCTAGTTCATTAAGTTGAGCTTTCGATGATCGCCCAGCGGTCTTTAAATCGAAGTTGGCATGCTTAAGAGCCCATATGCCTTGTGTTATAGTTCAACTGGTAAGTGACACGCTTTTCCATAAACTAACTTGTACGGTTGTACATCCATTGGAGTCTTGTAAGAGGTTCTAATAGCCCATAATGCATCATCTAGGTTTGTCGGACCATGAGGGGGATGGACATGGTTTTCTCGACCGTCTCCTCTAAAATTCTTTTAGGACTCGTTTTGAATTCACTTGGGCGACCACTCGTTTGAGGGTGTAAGGAGTCGGGAAAGACGATGGGTGACACCATATTTAGACATAACCTTATCAAATTTGTCATTACAAAAATGGGTCCCACGATCGCTTATGATTGCTCTCGGAGCACCGAATCAGGAGAAAAGGGATTTTAAGAACTTAACAACTACTCTAGCATCGTTGGTGGGGAGCGCTTTTGCTTCAACCCATTTGGAAAGATAGTCGACGGCTACTAGAATATATTTGTTACCCCTAGACGACGGAAAAGGTCCCATAAAATCAATACCCCATACATCAAAAATTTCACAAACTTGGATTGCATTTTGAGGCATCTCATCACGTTGAGAGATTTTGCCTTGTCTTTGACATGCATCACAAGACTTGATCAATTCGTAGGCATCCTTATAAATCGTAGGCCAATAAAAACCGGCATCAAATACTTTCCGAGCTGTGATGTTAGCACTGTGATGGCCCCCGGTGGGTCCTTCATGGCAAGCTTTGAGAATTTCAAGAGCTTCTTGGCCAAATACACATCTACGGATGATTTGATCCGCACATGTTCGAAAGAGATAGGGATCATCCCAAAAGTAATGTTTTATGTCCTTGAAAAACTTCCGCTTTTGTTGGGTAGTCATTCCTTTGATAAGAAAATTTCCCGCGTGGTAATTTGCTATATCGGCAAACCACGGGGTATCATCATGAGAAGTCACAACATTTAAAGTTTCAAGAGGGAAAGTCTCGGTAATCTCTTTTGGATCAAAAACATTTTCGTAAGGGTTTTCAAGACGAGAGAGGTGATCGGCTGCATAGTTTTCAGCACCTTTGGTATCGATAACTTTAAAATCAAATTCCTGAAGAAGTAAGACCCATCTAAGCAATCGTGCTTTGGCGTCTTTTTTGTTAAAAAGGTATTTCAACGCGGAATGGTCCGTGTAAACAACACTCTTGTTCATGATTAGATATGATCGAAACTTCTCAAATGCGTAAACAACTGCAAGCATCTCTTTTTCGGTTGTTGTGTAGTTAGATTCTGCTTCGGTCATGGTCTTACTTGCATAATGAATTGGTCGAAAATGCTTCTCAATCCTTTGTCCTAGAACCGCACCTATTGCATAATCACTTGCATCGCACATGATTTCAAAAGGTTGGTCCCAATTCGGAGCAATGAGAATTGGAGCTTCGGTTAACTTCTTTTTCAATGTTTGAAAGGCTAGAATGCAATCTTCCGAGAAAATGAAAGGAGTGTTCTTCTCTAAGAGATGGGTCATTGGTCGAGAGATTTTAGAAAAGTCTTTGATAAATCTTCGATAGAATCCAGCATGTCCGAGAAAACTTCGAATTCCTTTGACGGTTGTTGGGTGAGGAAGCTTAGAAATTACATCAACTTTGGCCTTATCGACTTCAATTCCTTTTCTAGAGATCTTATGTCCTAAAACAATGCCTTCTTTAACCATGAAATGGCTCTTTTCCCAATTTAGTGCTAATTTGGTGTCTTCACACCTTTTAAGCATTTTATCTAAATTGGCAAGACATGAGGAAAAAGAATCTCCAAAAACTGAAAAATCGTCCATAAAAACCTCCATCGTTTTTTCTATCATGTCGTGAAAAATGGCCATCATACAACGTTGGAAAGTTCCGGGTGCATTGCACAAACCGAATGGCATACGACGGTACGCGAAAGTTCCGTATGGGCACGTGAAAGTAGTTTTCTCTTGATCTTTAGGATTTCTTGATCTTTAGGTTCAATTGGGATTTGAAAATACCCTGAAAAACCATCTAAGAAACAATAAAACTCGTTGCCGGCTAATCGCTCTAACATTTGGTCCATGAATGGTAACGGAAATTCCCTAGACGTCTATGCCAATTTAATATCTTATGTCTAGTTTTTTAAAGCCTAACATGTGCATTCATCATGTTAGATATTAGAAAAAGACTCGGTCATCCTGTGTATTTCACTGTTTATTATAGCTCGTAGTTTAATAGTTAAGCGTATGACTTTCAGTATTAAGCCGGGTACTAATACCCGGTATATCGTAAGAACTATAAAAGCCTCTTCTAACTTTGGAAGAGGTAAGCTAGTCATTATTCATTTCACACTTTAACACATACACACTCTCTCTCTCTAGAAAATATCTCTCTATGTGTTTCTCTCTCTAGAAACTAGCTAAATCTAAGAATCATCATCCGGGCTGTAAAAGTTGATATCATACAATTGTTATCAGAGCTTTGTAGGTGGATTTCGTGAGCTATGTGCGTTCTTAATCTGATTAAATCGTGTTCCTTAGTTACTTAAAGGGTTTTTGGTCGAAATCAATCTCGAATTTTAAGCTTAGCTGTGTTTGTGTGATGTTTTTTAAGTAAGATTATGGCATAAGGTAACTAGTTGTGCAAGAAAAATCAGGTTCAACGTCAAAAGGGTGGTTTTTGGTGATTTTGTTGAAAAATACGTGTTATGCTCGAAGTTAAACCTTTGTTTGATGGAAGGGTATATGCTGGTTGAAGGAAGCGGAATATGCCAGGTTGAATCAAGCGTAAATTTGACAGGGGTTAATTCTTAAGGAAATATGTATCAAGCGGAATATGACATTTGTAAGCGAAATTGAAAGTTTTTTCAAGCGAAAATTGTTAGTTTTCAAATAAAGCGAAAGTGACAGGTTCTCCAAGAGAAATATGTTTGTTTTCTTCAAGCGAAATTTGTCATAAGTCATCAGCGAATTATGTTGATTTTTTCCAAACAGCGAAATATGTCACTAAATCTTTTTTGTTTCTACGGTTTTCTTACTTTGTAAAAAAAAAAAAAAAAAAAAAAAAAAAATATTTGTTTTTTCCCCGTTTTTGGGGGGGGGGGGGGGAAAGATTTATGGAATGATATTGCTATCACTGGTTATTTCAGTCTCTGAATGGTTCATAACATTCGACTGTTCAGAAGATGGTATCACCTACACACCTTGATTAATCATATCGTTATCCACATTATCAGGATTATGTACCTCAGCGAGAGCATCTAAACCATAATGAGATAAATTCGCCATGAGAGCAACTTTGGCAGTATTGAGTTCATCACAGTCAGAGTCATATGCATCCAAATCATCAGCTTGATAAGCGGTATTATGAGTAATGACAGTTTATTTAGCTTGACCTTCTGCAGTTCCTGGATCTGCTAAAAATGCTAGTTCTTCCTCATGTAAAATTTGACCATTTACTTGAGCTTGTACCAACAATACTTTATCCTTAAACCACGAATCATCCCGTTTCCTTTTAGGTTTAGTGCATTGTTTAGACATGTGTCCCTCCCCTTTTGTAGGATCATTTAACTCATAACACGGGTGATGATTCGAGTGGTTTAGCTAGTTTCTAGTGAGAGAAACACAAGAGAGAGATTCTAGAGAGAGAGAGAGTGTATGTGTTTTGAAATGTAAAAGATTTGACTAGCTTACCTCTTCCAAAGTTGGAAGAGGCTATATATAGTACTTACAATATACCGGGTATTGGTACCCGACTTAAACCGAAAAACATACTATTAACTATTAAACTACGAACTATTATAAACAATAAATATACTGGGTGACCGAGTCTTTTACTCATATCTAACAATCTCCCCCTAAGGGAGGTCACCCTTGAAAACACTAGACTTAAGCTCTTACAGCTTGCAGTCTTTTGATTCTTCATGTTACATCTAGTACTTTGTTGTAGTGATCTTTAGATAACAATTGAGCTTGTTCACTTTGACTTGTTTTGATTTTGATCATGAGCTTTCTTGAGATCATCAGCCAAACTTAATCTCTCATCATCTAGTAATTTATTGCCATCTTGTGCACTTGTGAAGAAGAATATGATATCAGAGTTTGCGGAAGCTTTGACACCTTTATGAGATCTTTCATAACTTCATAACAAGTGTAGGTCGTGTCTGAGCATTCGGTTATTAACTTGACATTACTGGAACTGGGTATCTCCATCTCCATCTCCATCTTTAAATGATCCTGTAATGAAACAGTTAGCAATAAAGAGAAAATTGATTTGAAAAATCAGTCTAAGTGTTAATTATGAAAATATTTTGTAACACTTCGATAGTTTTGATTGGTTGTCAAATGTTCAATAACCGTCAATTCTTATGCTGGAACAAGTTTGATTCACGTAGAATCGCACCATCGTTTCTTTCCAGTTGACACAAGTTTGATTCTTGTAGAATCGCACAAGTCACCTACCTAGAGCTTGTTTGATGTAGGCTCTAGCAGGATTTCCATCTTCATAGTGAATACCTTCGTATCACTCGGATGTTCTGGCAATATCACAAGGATAATGCGTAGGACTCTTAAGATAACCTTGTTTCCACAGTGTGTGAAAGACAAGATAAATGGAAATGTGTCCTAACGAGATTAATTGATGATCTCTTGGCTCTAGACTCGAAAGTGCGCTTTGATATTAGTGATCGGAGGCTGGAGCTGACTGCCACCTTTTCAATACCGACTTACTCGGAGTGAGTGAGACAGTAGATTGCATGTTTAGTCTCCGTGACAAATGAGACAAGTTTCTTTCAAGAGAAACTCGAATGGCTGGGAAGGGTTGTGCATTGCATCACTGGGTCCATGATGTCGTCTTCAATGTCAGCAATCAACTTGTGATTCTGACAGCATATGTATTGACCCGGTTTCTGCCTTAAGTGTATGGAGGGCTTCTTTCTTTACACCCTTTATCTGTACAATTCTTTTTCATTCCTCAACCCCTTCAGTGCTTACCGAGACTTCATGACTAGCACCTTGTTGGGTATATTCCAGTACTAGCTCCATCTCAGTCGGCACTATTCCCTTGTTCTCACATTTACTCCTTTTAATCATACCTAAGGACTTCTGTACTAACTAGTGGATTGTCCCTGGGTAGATCCCTCCGGTTCTGGCAGGATCATAGGAACGAGTACCTAACCTTACCATCCTTATAACTTCGATAAAAGTAAATACATGGTCAGTCTTTTGGTACAGTTCACCTTGCCATAAAATCACTGTTGAAAAACTCAATCAGGTACTTATGATATAACTATCAAAGTGTTTAGTACCCGATTGTTTTTGCATTTCAGAAAAGCTCCCCCTCAACATGTGCATCGGTATTCGAAACTGTTTAGCACATGATGGTGGAGAATACACTTGAGTAATATGATCACATTACATATTTTAATCACATTTTCTCCCCTTATCAAAAATTTCAAACCCTTTGACATTTTGGATATCACTTGATTTAAATATGTTATAAAATTGGGAGAAAAGTTTGCCTATTATTCACAAGCCGTGTTTGGAACATATTAATGCTCCCCCTCAATCGTTGAGGGTATGTGTTAGTGTCAGATATGATAATTTTGAAAGATTTTTTCGTTAAACTCAAAAACCTGGTTTTTTAAGTTTAATGAAAAACTCATGAAAAATTCATAGACTGACACATAACATCTAATGTACGAGATGTATGTTTCATTACCGATGATATTGACCTTAATGCTGGAATGATAAAATCATCCACTTCTTTTGATTAGACAGTAGCCAATATCTCTGAGCCTTCCACTAATGAAGCAATCGAGATTTCTGAAGTTTCTTCAGATCTTTATCTTTCTACCAAATATCTCGATGAACTGTAGGTTTGTAGTGGAGGTCGTGGTGGTTGAAGTGTTGATGTTGTATCAGTTGTCTCTGTAACGCTAGAAGGAACATCAGCTGATGCAGCGAGAGCTCTGAAGATTTGGTTCCTTAGCTTCGTTTGTCTCTCCGAGACCCGGTTACACTTTCCAATCGGCACCCAGACATTAAATTTGAACAACACTCTCCCCCTCAATCGATGACCCGTTTTCTATTAAAAGAGCTGTAGTCATTGATTGAGTGTCAAATTGTCCAGATTGATTTTCAAATAACACTTTTACCACCATGGTTAACACAAATAATTTTGAAGAATCAATTAAGAAAAATTATTTGGTTATCAAACAGGAAGACTTCTCTTCCGAATTAAGAAAAATGCACTGAAACGTACATTAATCCCAAATTGCATGGATATAAAGTAATCCATGCCCGAGTAAAAATAAAATTACCCGTTGGTTCGTTAGGAACAGTTGTCTTTCAGACGACAATCTTTCCTCCAAATGAGAACCGGGTTGCAATTTGAAGTATTGCATGCATTTTGTAATTCCAATGGATTAAATATAACCTAGTCTATTTTTAGTACTTGTGTACAAAGGATTACATTTGAGGGGACACTTCATATTACTCTTCCTATCCTTTTCTTGATGGCGTTTGAGGGTTTCAGGGTTAAACTCTTCATCCCAAGTCGTGGGAGTCGAAATTCGAAAAACGCAATCTTGTAAGCGGTTTGTGGGATATACTGCAGTTGATAGTTTGTTTCCATATGTAGAGTTCAACACTACTATTTTCCACTGCTTCTCGAAATGAAATGGTGTCGTATGTCGATGTGCTTAGATCGTGAGTGCTGGACATTGTTGCAGCTTAAAGCAATGGCACTTTTGTTATCACAGTACAGAGGAATCTTATTGAACAGAAAGCCGTAGTCTTTTAGCTGAGATCTCATCCAAAGGATTTGAGCACAGCATCCAGACATTGCAATGTATTTTGCCTCTGTTGTTGAAGATTTAGTTCCTTAGCTTCTTTTTGTAAAGAACACTTTGTTGGAGTTCAAACAGCCCTCTTTAAAGAAGTTAAAGTAATGGAAGAAATTTTTGATCAAATGAATGACGAAAAACTTCATGATACTCATCCATATGATCTACAAAGGTATCATGATCTTGTACCTCAAACAGAGTATTCGAGTCATATGATGGCTCGGCTTCTTCAGATGTAAGATTTGCCATGAACATGGACAGTGTGGTGCTATGTGCCCGATTCCTTTGTAGTTGTAACACATAACAGGTTTAGCTTGACCAGGATTTACATTGCCATCTTTGTTCTGACCTC